>JARIHR010000122.1:0-131915 GCA_029281495.1 Mycena filopes | reverse complement strand
GGAAGAAGAGGCAGGCGCCGGTGCCCGAGGACGGCGACGAGACGGGGGCTGAGGAGGCCCCAGAACCACCGGCGAAGCAGGTGCGTTCCGATTCCCGCCAAGCTGGGGGCACCTGGATGACCAGGATTACCGGGCGGAATTAGCGGCGATGACGCGCCCATGTCGCGTCGCTCGACTGCCGCCTGTATTCCGAGTCCCCCCACTGTCCTCATCTACTTATTATTACTACTTAATGAACATTCCGCTAATGCGCACCTTTTTTTGCCGCTTTCAGTCCGGGTCGTTCTTTGGCTACCTCAATCCTCTCGCTCTTTTCTCGAGTTCCGCACCAGCCGCCGCTGAGCCTGACACGGAGAACCTCGTATCGCCCGAGGAGGTGCGCGCCGCCGAGGTGGAGAACCTGCGTAAGCGCGGGTGGATGCCTCCTGGCCTCGCGCGCCGACAAAAGTCGCTCCGCGATCGTCTTCGCGCTACCGAGGGACACAACCCGTTCCTGGGCGGATCGCGGGCGTACAGCACCCGCGGGAAGAAAAAGAGCAACGAGTCGCAGGACCCCTTTGCGGACCAAGACGCGTCGGAGATCACTCCTCAGGAGGTCGACGAGTTCTTCGAGATCGACCGCACGAGCTCGATTCTTGAGCTCAATAACCGTCCTGTATGTTCCCTGTTTTTTGAGTCGCAACTATCCCTGACTGGATATATTTGCAGATGACGCCCCAAAGGAAAAGACCTGGTCGCGTCTCAAGGGCGGAAAAAACAAGAAGAACAAGGGGAAGCAGAAGGGCGAGCTCGGCGGCGGCGCTGATATTGTCAAGCAGCCGAGGACGCTTTTCCCGACTCGCCCCACCATTCGAGGAATAACGTCAGTCAGATAGACGGTGAAGACGAGTAATGCTTTTTCTTTTCTCTGGATTTTCCGCTGGTCCCCTCGTGCGTTATGGTTGTCTTCGTGTTATGACCTTCATGCCCTCTCCCCTCCCCCCGTATATACTACGCCCTAATTTAATATTTAAGCCACGAATCTTCACGCTCTTTTGAATAATATTGTTGTTGCCCACTCTGCTCGTCCGATAAATGTTCGTTCCAAGTTCGTGTTCGTGATTACAACAGAATACAGATAGAGCGCATAATATAAGAGGCGTAGTGTAAGCTAATCCAAAGGCCGAATCACAACGCGGAACCAGCACTTTCATAGCCAGCGCGCGCAGAATCTGGATCCACGGGTTTATATCAGTTTGAATGAAGCCGTGGTCGTGGAACTAAACCTCTGCCTTCTGATTTCCGCCGAGGTCGCCAAAGACGGCCGCGACGCTCTTCCCCTTCGCATCGCGGATGGCACCAAGACGGTTGCCGGCCACAGCACCGAGCATGAGGCCGGGGAATGATTTGCGATGATGAAACCGACGCCGGCCCTGTTCATCCCATTAATTTTAGGTGTTGGCGGTGCTGAAGCTGATACGCACCGCAAGCTGCGCCGAGGTAAGCCCACCACGGCACACGCTTTTCGACTTCGGGTCGTAGCAGCTGTGAACGTGTTAAGTCCGTGCAAGAACAAGGCGGAAACCTATCTCACCTCCTCGAATACGTCGGGCAAAGACTCCCTCTGGGTCAGGCCGCTCACCAGCAGCGGTCGGCGCCGCACCCTCGTGCCCAGGCCCCGCCCCACAAACAGATTGGTGAACTGGCTAAAGAAGTTGGTCGACGACGCAGGGTCGTCCGTGGGGTCCCCGCGCGTTCGACTGGAGTACAGAGCGTCATATTCCCGTCTCCTGGTCTTGTCAGAGAGGACGTAGTATGCGTCCGCTACGCTTGGAATTTCTCTGTGGCCTTCTTCTTCTCGGCCGGGGTGGCGTTGGCAATTCTGTCGGGGTGGGTTCTACGGCGCTGCACAGATTAGCAGGGCACATAGCGAGCGGGCAAGCGGGGAGTATCAACCTGAGAGACTCCTTCTTGTACGCGGTGCGGATCTCGTCCTGCGTTGCGGACTTTGTAACGCTCAGCAGCTTGTAATAATCAGGGAAAGCCATGGTTGTGGTGGTGGTGGATTCGAACGAAGGAGTGCAGGTCTTAAAGCGGGTTCAGAGCGCCCTGCGTCATCGACGTCAGGAATCTGTCGATCCCGGCAACTCGGCATCCCGCGTTCAAACTCCGAAGCCATCAGTCACGTTCACGGGTCGTGACATAACGTGCCTCACACCGCCTGCGACGACCTCGCGACAAAAAGTAGCTAGAGCGGCTTCAGCGTCTGGTCCCCTTGCGACTCGATGGACCTCGCTACTCTGAAACAACAGATCAAGGCCTGGGAGCGTAACTTCAAGTCCACTCATGGAAGGGAACCAGATGTTAAGGATATGAAGCAGGAGCCAGGGCTTGGTGTGTTCTTTCGCGCATATCCGTTTCCACGAGTTGATCTCCATTGCAGCCCAAAAATACAAGGACTACAAGAGATTGTCCAAAGCCGCAGACGCAGCTCAGTCTTCCTCCAAAGCCCCAGCCACGCCTCCCAGGGGGCAATCGCAGTCGCGTAACTCTGCCCACCCATCTCTGCTACTCTCCAAACCACGAGCGATTACCGCTACTCAGCCGCTGTCGGGATACAATCCATTCTCCCCTCAGAAGAACAAAGGGAAACAAAAGGAGTTGAGCCCCGATTTTCACTCGACGTCCATTCCTTTCGGAATCCCTCGAAATCATTCCCCCGTTCCTGTGCGAGCGTCTACCGCCTTCCCCTCCACGACCCGCGATCCATTTGCCGCGACTCCAAACAATCCTGTTTCGCGTGCGCGTAAACGACTGCGCGGAGAGCCCGTCTCCCCTTCTCCAAACAAGGAGAAGCGCCGACGAATACACGACGAGAGCGACGAGGACGACGACGATGGTCAGGCCGCCAACACGTCTTTCGTTGACGACTCGCCCGTCAAACTTCCAAACGGTGCTCGCTCGTTCAAGGTGCTGTTTGACGAAGCCGCTGCGAAACCCAAATTCCCACTGGGCCGTTCTAAAACGATCCCCGCCGGTCTATTTGGAGGAGGCACCTCACTTGCCGCGAGCAGCGAGAAGATGGATGTAGACGAGGTTGCTCCGCCGCCCTTCAATCGGCGACCTGACCCTTTCCGCGAATCGACCGAAGGGGGTGCAGCCGCATTGTCGGACGAGGAGATGGCAGACGCTCAGCCTTTGCCGAAACCAGATACCGTCGTGAGGAGCCTTTTAGCTCCGTCCCCTCCCCCAGCGTCGCGCCGTCCGGCTGGACATCTCCAGAACGGTAAAGCTCGCGCTAAATCTGGCGATGGACAGAAGAAAACTGGACAATTTGACTTCAGAGGACGAAGACGGCAGCGATGAGGACGCGCAGTTGGACGGGAACGCACCTCGACACAAAGTCAGATTGTTTGACCGAACCGCGTCGCGGGGACGAGTACCTCGCGCCGACGCGAGCGATGCGCTTGACCAAGATACATATCATCTCAGGGCCCGCCATCCTCCAGACAGTGAAGTCGTCGAACCACAGACGTCAGAAACGATCTCCCTTCCAGACACACTTCTCAGCATTCTTTCACTCGCACCGACCTCCCGTGGTCGAGAAGACGAGCATGTTGTGGACCGACTACTTTATGGCGATCGGAGAGGGAATTACGATGCGTCGAAAGGAGGGGAAATTTGGGGTGTTGGCGAATTCGAGGAAGAGGAGCGGAATGAATTTGCCTCGGATACCGGCGCAGGCAGTCGCGCGACGCGAGCGGTGTATGATGATGAAGACGATTGGGAAGGAGAAGGTGTCCCGTGGGAGGTCGGGGAGATGTAAACTATCGTGTTTTACAACCGCCGCCCTTGTATTCGAATGACCAGTCGCACAAGAAGCGCAACGATATCGTCTCACAAACGTTCCCCGCGTTAAGGAGACAAGAGTTCGCGACGCGCCAAAGGCTTCAAGTGATTCAGACGCGCGTTATCGGCGTGTTCTTTTCACATTTCCTACACGTGTACATATCTATATGCACTTCAACGGGCATGTTTCATGCACCAAGCTCTTAGCTTTGCGTGTGCCGCTGGGCTGGAAACTGCTATACGCCACGAGCAGTACTCCCGTAACACATGCGTTTGTAGCCAACGCCCGTCAGCAATAACGCTCCACGGCTTTCGCACCATGACTGATCAGCACGGCGTGTTGGGCATGCCTGTTGGCGTAAGTGAGTTAAAGAGGGAGGAGGGCCACGTATGCCCAGCTATATGCCTGGTCTCTCCAACATTCTTCCATCCCTTCACCGCCGTGCAAGCAGTATCCGCGAACGCATCCGAACCCTCAGCACCGCGTCGTCTGCAAGCAAGCAGCAGCCAGCCGATTCTTACCGCCCCTACTCTGTATACCGACAGTCTTCGACCAGCTCAATGCCCCGACCTCCCGCGATCGCCGTGCTTGATTCACCCGACGTGACCCAAAAGATCTTGGAGGCCATCCTCGAGTCTGCCAATGGTAGACGGGCCCTCTCGAGACTCGCGAGGACATGCCGTGCATGGTTGGACCCTGCACTCGGTGTTTTATGGCGAGAATTGGGTCAGTACAGTCGGCTTCCCATATTATTGCCCAGAGCTGAAATGAGTGCCTTGCACAGATTCGCTTGTGCCGATCATCGGCCTATTCCCACCGCACTTGTTGAAGAAGACGAAGAGGCCAGGTCTTGGATTGGTGAGTTATTATCCTTGATTACAAGTACTGGTAATTGACGAGCGCCATCCATAGACTGCACCGCCTCAGGAGAAAGACTGGGAAAAGATCCTGAAATACGGCGGGCGGGTTTTGAGAATCACTTACGACGAACTCCCCAACAACGTTTCCACCAGCATCTTCCCGATATTCGAGGAATACCGGCCGAGGACGTACATGCTGCCCAATTTACAACATTTAACTTGGAAAATAATCACTCCCGACAACCTCGATCGCGCTGCACTGTTCTTGACCTCCGAATTGCAAGGACTTGTCCTACATCTCGGAGGTGCGGGCACCAAATTCCCAACACTTCCCATCTTCCTGGCCGATCTCGGCGGGCGCATGAAGCTGCAGTCTTTGACGATTAATTCGTCCGTATCCCTTCCCGAGACGTTCACGGACCACCTGCTTCACCAAGATAGGCTCGAGAAGCTCGTGATTGTTGCCCCAGGGGCACTGTCGCCAACGGTCGGGAAATGGGTCGCGTATCTTCCCTGCTTGAAGAGCCTGCAGTTGGACCTGTCGAGCAGGTCCGCCGTCACAATCAATGGCTTCTTCAAGGATGTGCGGTCGGGCGAATCGACTCCAGACTCCATCGAGTCTCATACCGACAGTGGGGTGTTTTCGGGAGAGGAAGTAGACTTCACCGAGATTCGGAAGTCTTTGCTCGATTTGACAGGCGACACCAGGAAGGGCGCCGTGTTTCCAGCTCTAACACAGCTGCAACTCACCGGTCTAGCGTCAAATATCAGCACCTTTCTGGCCCGTCTGTCCAGCCCGCTGACACAGCTGGACCTGGTGATCGAAGATCCTCCTGACGCTGGGGACTGGCGGGACTTGTCCGCCATGATATGCGAAAGATTTGGGAGCTCGTTGACGTCCCTTCGCGTTGGAGCGACCTTGTCGTCAAGATACGGCGACCTTGTACGCTCAACTTCACGCGCAGCACCGGCCCCGAGTAGGCTGTCCCTCGAGCATCTATTGTCCCTCCCAGTTCTTCGTACCATCTCCGTGGATCTTCCTGAATCGATTTGCTTCACTGCAGTCGATATTACGCGTCTAGCTGACGTTGCACCAAATCTGGAGGAGGTCAGACTCTGTCCGCTCGCACGGTTTTCCCAAGCCACACCACCACGACTCACCTTGGAAAATCTCGCTCCGCTGATGAAGAACTGTCGACGACTCGATACTCTGGCCGTAGTGATCCATGCTAGGCCAGGAAGCGCAGAGCAGTTGGCCACGTCGGGCTCGCTACTGTGGCTTCATGTCGGTCACTCGTGGGTCGCCGATACGCTTCAAGTGGCTATCCTACTCAGCCACTTTGCGCCTCGTCTAGAGACGATTAAGTGGTTCAATGATCGCAACCGGCCCGGGTTCAATGAGGCCAACGCGAGAGCGTGGCAGAGAGTGTCTGATATTCTACCCCACCTCCAGAATCTTCGCCTAACAGAGCGGAGAGCGGCGGCGCCAGCGCAGAGAGAAGTTGTGGTCGAATATGTGCATGTCGAGGCCCCGCGTCCACAAACATCCGACAAGGCCATCGACGCAACAGTGGTGACAGTGGATCGTGAGGTAGAAGCAAAGCCCTCTACGGGAGAGTTCTCCGTACAGGTCGCACCCTCGACGAGGAACTGGGCGACGCAAGTCAGTCCTTCGTGTGTCTCGGTTGCGATCGATGCTACGCCGCCGACTGCTGAAACGGAAGTCGACGCAACTCCGCAGACCGTCGAGATGCAGGTCGACGCTACTCGAGAGCTGGTCGATATCGCTACTGCGGTGGACCCAGTAGACATGGAGGGATCCAAGTCAAGATCGGATTCCCGAATCAACTGCGCCAACCCTCCTGCGAGTCTGCTCTCTCTAACATCGATTCTGTCTCTGTTTGGTTTCTTATGCCGCGCGTTCGTGTCGTCTCCCCTTGGGTTTCCATTCCGGATGCTTCAATGCACGTTTGGACTGTTCAAGAGGAGGACGGAGAGGGAAGACGATGTGGGCTTGGACACTCTCAATGTCCGTCGATAATTGCTTTATTGTTTCGCCAGAGTCGACTCACGTATTGTATTTGTGCTGGCACAGAATCAGAATCAGAATATTGAAATTGAGAGTGTGAGCGGTGGCGACGCCGAGGAACGCGAAACTGAGAGCGTGAGCGAGGAAAGCAAAGTCGCAGTGATTCCGCAAGAGAGATCAGTTCCATTCGTTCGGCCGTGGATGCCGCGGCAGCCTCGACTCCAAATTGACGACAACAGGCGCGCCACGCGTCGCCTCGCTTTAACACACTCATCTTCCTGGGCCTACATTATGTCCGACCACAAAAAACAAGAGAGAGATTTCACCCCCGAGGTCGACGCTCTGCTACCTGAAGCAGCGTCTCTCGCAAAGGTCCCACTTCTTTGCTGCATCGGCTTTTGCGTCCTTTAATCGTTTGCAGGAGGGCAAGTTACAACCGGCTCTGGACAAGCTCTTGGTGCTTGAGAAGCAGACCAGAAATGTGCGCGTTTGCCACCCTTGTATCCTCGGTGTTTCTCATAAGTTCAAGGCTGCCGATCTGAGTTCAACCACGCGACTAGCGAAAGCAGTCGTCGAGCACTGCTACGAAGCTCGGGATTTCGACGCGTTGAACTCGAACGTTTCACTGTTAAGCAAGAAACATGGCCAGCTCAAGGCCGCCGTCCAGGCTATCGTCGAACTTGTCATGGGGTGGCTGGAAGATGTTAAAAAGGCGGCTGGGACGGAGAAATGGCTGGAGCTCGTCCAAACTTTGCGTGGTGTGACCGAGGGCAAGGTGCGTTTATTCCGTGAAACTGGTACTCTCTAATCAACGTTTCGTTCAGATATTCTTGGAGACCCCGCGCGCTCGTGTTACCCTCTTACTTGCCCACTATCACGAAGGTCTCGCAGATGGCCCAACTAATTCGGCAACTTATAAGGAGCCTATGCAAACCGCATGCGAACTTCTCTCGGATCTGCAGGTCGAAACATACTCGTCGATGGATCGGCGAGAAAAGACCGAGTTCATTCTGGAGCAGATGCGGTTACTCATCGCAGTTGCACGGCTAAAGGATGCAGAACTGGACAAGAACGGCAAGGAGGTCTTGGGTGGAGGCGAAACTGAGTGGGTCAAAGTTCGAGTCGGCGGTCGGAAGATCAACGAAGAATTTCTCAAAGAGAAGGACAACCAAGTCAGCGTGTTATTGGCCACTCTCCGCAAGGATACTTACACTATCACCTCCAGGATCTCAAACTCAAGTACTATGATCTGATGATTCAACATGCCCTCCACGGAACGGCATATCTGGACGTCGCAAAATACTACTACAAAGTTTGGGAAACGCCGTCAATCAAGGAGGACGAGACGGACCAGGGCAAAGCGGTACGACGGCCTGTGACATTTGGCGTGCACCATTGACCTTTGTAGGCCCTCGAGCACATCGTGTATTATATCGTCCTTGCTCCGCACACCAACGAACAGTCCGACATGCTGCACCACCTCTTTGCCGACCCCGCCCTGGTAAAGCTGGGGCTGCATTAGTACGTTGATGGGGTCTCTGTCTTGAGCACAGTTGCTGACAGCTTGTTCAGCAATCTCGTAAAGTGTTTCACGACTCGGGAGCTCATGCGGTGGCCTGGGATAGAAACAATATACGGCGAATTCCTGCGCAAGACCGCGGTTTTCAGCGTGAAGAAGCAGTGGGAGGACCTGCACACGCGTGTTATCGAACATGTAGGTTCTTCGCCGCGGAATTCTGGCTCATCTCACCTTGATTCTGCAGAACGTGCGCGTCGTCGCACAATACTACACGCGGATAACTCTCCCCCGATTGACCTCTCTTCTCGACCTGGACCAGAAACAGACGGAGGAGACCATCGCACGCCTCGTGGTTGCGGGCACGATATGGGCGCGGATTGACCGTCCTGCGGGCGTCGTCAATTTCAGAAATCAGCGCAGCCCGGAAGATGTTATGAATGATTGGAGCTCGGATATGCAAAAGCTCCTCAGTGTCGTTGAGAAGACTTGGATGGGCATGAACGCTGCTCAAGCTGCACAATCGCGGGTAAAAGTCTAGATTACCATTGGAATACCATTTTCTTTCTCAATGGGTGCGGAAAAATGGACGTTTATTCTTTCTTGGTAAAATCAAAGAACTCAGAGCCGTTACTCTTCGGAGTTTCCGGCTCTTCCCCCACGAGTTCCTCGAGCTCCGCTGCGCGTTCTTCCCATTCGCCAACTTCCTCTGCGTCCTCTTCCCATTCACCCTCCTCTTGCCCCTCCTCGCCCTCTTCCTGCCCCTCCTCGGTCTCGTCCTGCCCCTCCTCAAGCTCTTCCTGCCCCTCCTCCTCTCCTTCTTCATACGCGAGGGACCCATCATCCTCCTCGAATTCGTGCTCGCCAAGATGCTCCTCCAACAAATCCTCCAATTCCTCAACGGTAAGGAGGCCGCCCGAGCCTTCGTCATCCTCATCCTCTTCATCCTCCTCATCGTACTCCTCTTCCGAGTCTCCTTCGACTTCTTCTTCTTCAAGATCGTACGAGGACCGGGAGGCGGGCTCGTCGAACGACGAACGCGAGGCAACCCCCTCATCGTCGGACTCCTCGACGTCTTCCTCTTCCTCCTCCTCACTTTCTTCATCCTCCTCATCCGCGTTGAACGCCTCTTCGTTCTCCTCAATGGGCCTCGTCATTGCAGGAGAGTAATTGACGCGGTTGCCAGCCTGCCACATCTTGACATACTGCACTCCTCTAGACCAATTCGTCTCCCCGACATGCCTCTCCGCAATCATCTTCCAGCGTTTTCTTGCGGCAAGCGATCCTTCATCCACGTCGGCGAGCTTCTCCCATGTCGACAGAGCCCGTTTCTCTTTTTCGAACGCGTGCTCTATCTCGCCGGGGGCGAATACCGCACCGAGCTCTTCCGCCTCCAGGACTGCGAAGGTTGTAGAGATGTGGTGCTCGGAGCGCAGAGACCTGAACTGCGCAATGGCCTGCGCATATGCCTTGGACAGAGGAACTTCATGTATTTGGTGTAGATTCACTGCAAATTGTATTGCGCTAAGAGAGGCCGAATCAATTTGTAAAATTTAGCAGAAAAAGATGCTGTCGCGTACTCTTCAGGCAGCGGATTGCGCCCGCGCTGCCGCAGTCTCGTCCAGGTCTCCCCGTTAACCTCGTGCAGTTGAATGTCACCCTTTTCGACTAACGTGGCGGGACGGAACGCCTCGAACGGGTGATCTTCGTAAAACTGGCGACGGATGTCATCCTCAATATAATGGATTGGCAAGGGCCTGTTTTTTGCACGGCGTAGTTTTGCCTGCCGCCCGGATTGGGCCTTGGGTCTTTGGTCATAAGATGTTCGCGCTGGCGGCGCTTTTGCAGGTAGGGGAAGTGGGGGAAATTCAAGGACTGGTTTGTACCACTTGGGCTCGCGAAGAATAAAATTGCCGCGCATAAGCCGCGAGACCTGGTGGTGCACTTGGCTGGCCAGTCGGCGCCCCATTGCGAGTGCGGAGTTGAGAGAAAAAGTAGAAACGGTGATCGCGATAACGTGATACTATGCGTTTAAACTCCGCTCGGCATAAATAACAATAATGCTACGCGTATGGCTTTACAACTTGGCACGCTGGCTCATTTCCGCCCTCGCCTTGTCTCTCAGAACGCGCCTTAACTGTTGGACAGGTCAGAGTCGCGATCAAGTCAGCCCTTTTCAACGCACAATCTTCCCGGACGGATTCTTCGGAATGGCATCGATGAAAATCACACCGCCTGCCAGTCTCTTGTATCCTATCTTAGTATCTGCAACATGCTAATCACCGTGGTCAGCAGAGTAGTGAGCTGCAGTAAACAACCAACCTTCTTCAGGGCCGCTTTCAACGGTTCTCCTTCACGGGGATTGTTGGAAACGCGGTTCTGGGCGTCTTCGCGAAGTACGACGTATGCAAGAGGTATTTCTCCACTGTAATTGTCGGGAATGGGCACAACACAAGCGTCTGCCACGGCGGGGTGCAGTCTGCGTCGTTTTTAGCACGATAAGCTTCAGGCATCACAGCGTCTTACAAGAGGTGACCCTGCATAATTGTGAGACCAACGAGCTTCGAGAATATCAAAGCAGCTTACCTCTAGCTCAGCGGGTGCCACCTGGAAGCCTTTCACCTATGTTACCAAGGTTCATAAGGAGTCCGATTAGCTTTTAAAGGGCGTGCCTTGATGATTTCCTACGGCGAAGGTTACATTGATTCGAACTCAGGGATGTCTTGGTCTTACCTTGAGCCGGTCCACAACAAACACCTCGGAGTTCTTGATGACGACCTCGTCCCCCGTGCGGACCTGGCATTGCGAATTAGCGCAGATAAACGGATTCAGACCCGCTTGGATACGCACCCATCCATCTATGAAAGTCTCGTCCGTCGCCTGTTTATTGTTCAGATATCCCAGAGCCATTGAGGGGCCCGTGACGAATAATTCCCCAGGTTCGCCTTCTTTGCAGAGAGACCCGTCAGGACGAACGACGCGCGCAATCACTCCAGGGATAAGCTGCCCGGCGCCGCCCACGGTGCCCATCTTCTGTCTCCCACCGAGGAGCGAAATAGTCGTACTGATTTGGTGTTCAATCAAGGCTTGGGAGCTTTAGAGGGCGCCTACCACGTCTCAGTCATGCCTAGAGATGAAGTTCAGTCGGTGGTTAGTTTGTTGGAAGAATTTAGTTTACCATAGCCTTGGCCAATGGCTGCGTTCGGGAGGATATCACGGACGGTGCTCATTAGCTCCCCCGAGAGGGGAGCTGCGCCAGAGACACAAAATCTCACGTGGCTGAGATCGTAATTTTTGGTTGCGGGATGCTGTGGCTAATTAGGACGAGATATATGCGCGTGAAAATTGTGTTACCTTGCAAAGTAGTACGATTTGGGGAGGAACCAGGCTAATAGGAGTTCATCAGCCACGTCGCCTTATGCGCTGTCGGAGTAGCCCACAATAGATGGGTGATTTTGTGTTTGACGATAGTTTCCAAAAACTCGGTAAAGTTGAATCGGGGGACCACGACCAGAGAGAGCTGGAAAATTGAAATCATGAGAACAGGATCCGGAAACAAGCATGGAGACCGATACATACACCCGCAAAAAGCATGTAATGCAACTACTCAATATGAGTTGGTGCTTCGCATTGCTCACAAGCTGACTTACCACCACAACCAGGCCAAAGATGTCTTGGAAGGCGTTAGGAATTGACATAAATCACTATTGGGCGCCTACGAAAGAAAGGAAGAACTGTGGAAGGATAGTCAGGACGGGGGCCGCCAACAGGAAGTAACACACCTGCAATGGCCACTTCACCGGGCATCATGTGCTTGTTCTTGATGGAGGGATCGTTAAGACCATAGTGAGCCACCTTCTGGAGTACGTTGGCGACAAAGGCGTAGTGGGGTATCACGACCGCCTATCGGTGAATTATTGTGGCGGCGGAGAGAGATAAGGTACAGATAAACGAACCTTCGGTTTCCCTGTCAAGGAGAAATAGGCACAGAATAGGTACATCGTGGACAACAACACGTACCCGTTGTGCCGCTGGAGAAGCTATAGAAGGCTACCTTGGTTTTCGCTTCGCCTGGACGGAGCTTTCTTTCTATAAAGTTCTGGGGCTTGCTGGCCCCATAGGAAACGAGTTTAGAAAGCGTCTCGTGCTTGCCATTAAAAGGCGAGGCAGCAGACGGTTCGATGACTACGACGCGGTCGTGCGGGAGCCCTGCGAGTGTTGCGGCGGCAAGGGCAGTGGGCAGAAAGTCTGTAGAAACGAGTAACAGAGCCGTTTTGGTGGTAGTGAGTTGATGGACGAGTTCATCCGCTGAATAACCGGGATTCGCGGGGCTAGCGGGGGACGGGGGCGTCAGAAACGCGCGATGGATCGAGCGAGACCCGTACGTCACGATTCCGCCCAATCTGTGTACTGCCCAGATACATATAGGATAATCTTGAACGGATGTTAGTCGCTGGCGAGGGTTAGGGGCGGCATGTAAGGTTATAATCACCGACGTGGTTGGGGCTGTAAATGCACACGACGTCGTTCTCGGCTGATTTTGGGAGGATGGGTGGTTGCGCGGCAGCAACCCTTGCGGACCTACCGATGTTCCACTTTAAACTGAGTGCATTCGCGAGACTTGCCGTGCGCAGACGGAGCTGGAGAGGGATTCACGCGGGAAACGCGAGACGAAGACGCGACTGTACCTCGTCAAACGCTATGGGACGCGCGGTATGATTCTCGATGAGCCAGGGGGCGGTGTGGGGTCGGACAGGCCTTGCGGGATGGGCAAAGTCAAGAAAGAATTGCGGGAGAGTCAAGTCGTCAGGTATGCGTGGAAGCAAGGGAGCGTTGTGGGGTGGGTGGAACATGGGGAAGCTCCGAAAGGATATTGCATTTTCCCGCCCGTCTTGGTCTTTAAGGAGGTGCTGATTTTGATGGCCGTCAATTGTGATTGCCTTGACCTGAACCGCGATGGATGAAGAGGACGGCGAGCTTCGCAACCCATTTCCGTCTCCCCCGTCCCACTACACAAAATATACCTCCCACAACCTCGCCCTCCTTGCTCTCTACAACCAGCGCCTCCCCGACCATCCAAACCCCATCCAACACCACGTCCTCAGCGACCAGACAGACATCCCCGAATGGCCCCTCACCCAGCTCGAGAAACCCCGCATAGACTGGATCCTCGACGAACCCGACGCGTATTACGACGTGTTTGGTGACAGGTGGTTTGTATGCGTCGCGTCCATCTGCGCGTAGGATCCCGTTCAATCTGCTCCAGGTCAAGGACAAGATCCCATCGTTGGCTGAGTTGGGTGGGAACCAGCTTTATCCCGAGGACCCTTGCGTCGGTGCGTGTTCCTTCGCCGTTCTTTTTTCCGCCTTGGTAAGCTTTCCGCAGACCGACGCCCTGCTCTGCTGTCCATTCTACGATCGCTTTTGGTTACGTACTCCGCATTGACCTCCTCGGTCCTCGCTCCCCCGCCGACCATGTCCGCTACTGAGCCTCCAGAGTGGCAGGGCCACGTCGAGTGGATCACCGTTCTTGGCCAAAACCTTATGGCGGCTGCAAATGACCTTCGCCCCGTTCAGGTGCCGCTTGCCGCTTTCTTGTTTCTGGGCATCGCCAATGTAAAGCCATTAGGCTAGAGGCAACCTCGAACTCATGATGCGACGCCAACTGGACCTCCGAAAGGAAGAAACTAAGACTCTTCACGCGTATGGCCGCCTCGACGACATGCGCTGTTTTTGGCTCTGACGAACCCTAGTAAATGCGACGTGTTGGAGGCGAAGCTAAAGGACCTACGTACATCGGCACAACTCATCTCCAGCTTTACTGCGACGGGAGCAAATCTAGACGTCGACCAAGCGATGACTGACGTCTCTTCCATGGTATGCTCTGCCAACTTGTCGTTCTTCCTGATACTGACGGGCAACCTCGAGCCGCCGTCATCCATATTGGATACTTCACAGCAGGAAGATGTACTCAGATGGGCAGAGGAAGTGGGATAGTTTGGTTCAATCGGGTAATTCCCGCTCTCAGACTAATCGTTCAAGTCGGAGCAGACACTAATGTTTAATATAGGAACAATACGATAGCGCTTGGTCTTAATGGTCGTCGGCACCCGGCTTGCCCCACTTGACTGTTCTAACCGGCCCATCTTGCCACGATTGAACCCTTCTATTGGAAAGCATCGACACCGTGCTTCTGTCCGTGCCCACAAAGCCCGCACCCTTGGATTGTATCACGGCATCGATGAGGATTGGATACCTGTGGATTTTCGGTAACGGATCGCACCGGAACGAAATTCAAATACCATTGGCCATAGAGGTCTTTTGTGCGCGAATGGTCAACTCCGAGCCAGCCCACCTTGTGAACATCGCGCCAAAACGTGCCGTTTTTCTCGTCGCTGGTGACGATTACGTGCGGAGCTACAACACCTTTTTTCTCTTTCAACTCGTCTTGAACCTCGCGGACCCGACGTTCGATTACGCTGAGCGGGGCGTAGCATTCCTCCAGAGAGATCCCCTTCTCGCACCAATTCTTGAAGTCGTTGTGTCGAACATGAATGGCAATGAACTGGAATATTCCGTCAGAGAAGGTTTGAGGTGCTGACCACGAACGCTTACCGGCGGTATAGGGTCATCGAAACGCACGTCGAGCGCCCGTCGAATGTAGTCGTCAGCCAGACGGCTCAGCCTCAGCGTCCAGTGCAAGTGTTGACCAACTTCCCGCCAAACAGGACTGTCCACGTTGGGTAAATCGACTCGCGCCAGATAATGAAACGTACCTGTAATCTTTTTCTATCTCGTCCGACTGATTCAAGAATAAACCAACATGCAAATGGCGGCAGTGGGTTCCACAACGCACCTCATGAGCGGCGACATAGTATAGAAAATCGTAGCACAGAAGGTGTTCATCGGGCGCCAAGGACACATTGTGTTTGCTAGGCAGCGGCGGGACGAGGTTGGCATTACGCCCTCTAGGAAATGCGAGCGAGGCCAGCGCCCAGAAGTAACTAAATCGGTCGTGCTCAAAGTTGGGCTTGATTTTGATCCACGACGGCGTTTTGGTGTACGATATGTCTGAACCAGGTTCAGTATGTTCGCGAGGCGAGTTCTAGCAGAGATCGAACCCAGTTTCAGAAACCAAGGAGCAAAGCTTTGCCTGGGTGCGGCGTCGAAGTACTGCAGTGATTCCCAAACGTTCCAGCAGCCGACTTGATCCAACTGGGCGGAGCTGTTGGAAGTCTACGATCTGTGGGTCAGCGGCCAGCATTTTAAATGTACAAAGAAAATTCCACCTTGACGTCTCGCCATTCCAAAACAGGGTTCTTGATTGCTTTTCGGAGCCGTGGAAGATCGAAGACATCTCCAAAGGGCAGCGGTGAATGGTCGTCGCCGTAGGAATTCATCATGGAATGTGAGGGCAAGAACACAGGGAGAACAGGCACGCGCTCGGTGATCATTCCAAGGTAGATGAGATTCATCTGGATCAAGTTGAGCAAGGACATATTCAACTATGCGAGTACGCACATTGCTAATCACGTCGTTGGCTAGTCAGTGAACCAAGTGAGTTTGAGTAGACCAACCACCAAGAAGCTGAATACGTACACCAACCACCAGACCTGTGTACGTTGTAAACAACCTCGGACTCGCTGAGAAGAGATTAGATTACCCCCAGGAAGTGATATAGTTGATATCCGGTCTCAAATTGTCTATAGAGATTGAGACGGCGTGGCCCAAGCGAACGCTGGTACTGACCTCTGAACGAGGCAGTAGGTCGCCCCACGACCGAGAACAGAGGATCCAGCGCATTAACCGGGGCCTGCGTCGGCGTTTGGCTTTTCCCTTGACTGCTGTGTATTCCATGTTGACCGAGCCATCCCGTCTTGATACGAATTCGACTGTAGCCATCCGTGTGCCAGACAGCGAGGAGGCCGACACACGCGACAGCGGCGCATGCGATTCCAACCCCCCAGATGACGTGCCGGCGGGAAGGAGCGTGGCGTCCACAGCTAGTAGCTTTATGAAGAACTGGGTGCGGGTTGTTCTCAGTCGGGGTTTCGACTTCCATGGCGTGTTGAGGTCGAGATGGTTAAAGGAGAGTGGTGCTTACTCCTAATTTGATTCCGCGATCAACCTGGTTCTGAGACGTGTATTCAAGTGCGCATACACTGAAGGCTCTGAAATGTGAGATGCTGACCAGTCGAGAGTTGTGCAATATTGCCTGAAGTCGTCATCACGTGTGCGCGTTTTGTATCGGCGCCTTACAAACTCGATGTTTCTCATCCACAATGATAATCGTTCAGCAAATCATACATTCAACACACTACATCTTCTCGACTCATCCTGCGCTCTGCATTGGCATTCAGGGTCGCGCAAAAGGGAGCCAGTTACGCACAGGTACCATTTATTTCTTATCTTTGCCGCAGTCACAATCTGCGCATACGTCGTTGGCGCTTGTGGTCGTGCAGTTGGCGGCGGGCTGGGGGTCTGCTCAGCCTTGAGTACCAAGCCGACCGAAACGTACCATTTGTTATATTGTTGAGTAGCTTGAAATGGTGGGGGTAAGCTGTGAAGGCAGATTGTTGGGCACCGAGCCTTTTAAAGAGTCCGTTATCTGATCAGCTTCTAGATTCGCGTCTAGATCCGCGCCATCCCGCCAAAGTCGTGGGCGAGTAGGCGAGAGCGCTGCTTGGGGAATCTTTGTGGAAGGTCTCTCACGACTTGAAGCTTATATGAGCTCGTCCAGTAGAATAGTAGGTTCAAAAGTATGTTACATCCAGATAGTATCATAAGGCGAGGAGGAAAGCAGTCATATCCAACAAACAAAACACGGAAAATCACTGGTAATCACCACCAGTGGGGGGATACTTCTTGTGGTAATCCAGAGGGAACTGAGGCTCTGGGTAATCGTCCCACGTCTTCTCGCCATCCAAGAATCGCCGTAATCGGGCGACCTGTGAAGACAAGTACATGATGATGATCTGCATTTTCAGATCGAGACTGTGCTTCGTGAGCTTCAGCAGCTCTTCGCATGTACGAAGAGCCTGCGTCCGCGTCGCGACGAACATATTCCCCTTGAAGCCGAGATCTTTGAGATGGTCGATTAACTCGCCAAACTCGGAGCACCAAGCAAGGACTCCAAGCTATGGAGTGCATCAATATAATATCAAGTTGCGATCGGAACGCGAACGAACCTGCCCATATTGTTTATATCTTGCGTAAAGGACATTCGGTGCTGCGCTCAAAGCGAACTCGAAAGCCGCGTTTTGCTCGATTACGTCGTGAGCTGGCACATACGGTGTACCGGCCGATTGCGCAGGAGGTGGCTACATGTATACGTCAGGAATAGTTCCCAGAAAGCACCGGACAACTACGCACTTGCGCCGGAGGAGGATCTGTAAACCATTTGCGGTCCGAGTAGTCGACCTCGCCGCCAAAGTCCACGACCTCGGCATGTTGTTTCCCAGTGAAATCCATATTGTAAAAATGACCTCCTTGACTGTTGATAGTATTTATCAATGTCAAAAGATCGTCGGGAAGGGGGGGGAAGGTCCGGCTCAAAGTTGGCAGGAGAAGGAGCGAAGAGATTGTACTTGGAAGAAGGTGTGAGAGGGGGAGGTTTCGCTGTAGGGTGGTCGTCCGCCTTGAGGAGGGAAGCTGACTCAGAGTATGAGCACTGGGACAACGAGGCACTTGTCAGATGACGCGCCTAGGTATGGCCAAAGTACGGGCTCACCTTATCAGCAGACTTGGTCCCCTTCAAATGCGAGGAAGCTATCAAACGTTTGAGTTTCGCGCAGAGGATGGGTGTGAGGGCGGGTGAGGCTTACTGGGTTTCGAAGGTGGGGCGGACTGTGGCAAGTGGCTTGCCGGGACGTTGAGGGGGGATAATAATGGAGGTGAACCACGTTCTTCCGAATTTGAGACGGGGTTCGTTTCTTGAACGTTACGGCCGAGCCAGGAAGGCGATGGAGGGTAAAAGGACACAGGCGTTGGTGGAGCGGGGTCGAGCTCGATAACCGAGGACGCGACAGAGGCGGTAAGCTCGTAAGTGTTGACACGCTGATATTCCACAGATGGGCGACTATTGGATTCTGCAACTCTCGGCGCAGCACGTTCAATGCGGATAGAGTGGTGGTCGGTTAGAGGGTGGTTTCGCGAGTGGTTCCGGACGAAGGTCCTCGCAAATGACTTGAGACGATGGAGGAAGGATCCAATACAGACCCGAAACGGAGGAGAAGATCGGCTGGGTGTCGCAGGATGGTGGATGAAGGACGATGCGCTCCTGTGTGAGTCGTCGTCGAGTCGGATGGGCAAGTCGTCGGAGGTGATGAATTGGAAACTGCCTAGGGAAGGGGAGGCGACTGGTTTCCGAGGCTTCCTACGGTTAAAACTCCGGGGGACCTGGGATGGGCTGCCGCGGGTCGAGCTGACGGGGCCGTGAAGGCGTCGTACGGGTCTCGACGGCAGCACAGTAGTTGAGATGGACGTCGGGATGTCGCAAGCCTACAGGACCTGCAACGGGGGGAAATGCGCGGGTTGAGCCCTTTAACGGTCCTAAAAAGTGCCGTGCGCGGGCAAAACACCTCGTGGACGCGGAGAGCAAGTCGACTCTGGCTTGACTCTGGTAAAGCACCGTCACCTCGAGGCACCGGCAATCAATATCTGAGCAAATGTGGAAAACAGATTGCGATTCAGAACAGAAACGTATACATGAAGCAGGAAAACCAGGCGTAGAGGTTATGTAGAGGTACAGATATATATACAAGGTCTCAAGAAAAGCAATCCGAACAGCTCAGTGTTCCCATTCGGGAGTGGGCGAAATGAACTTTGTTTGATTCAAAGATCAATAAGGTTCTGCTGCCTGCTCCTTCGGAAACCTCTGCTGATCGTGTAACGCACCCTCTCATACCAGGAGTTTGTCAGGGCCTGCAAGTTCATCACCTGATTGTGAGGAAGAGCGAACGGCGCGAGTACCAAGAACAATGAGACGGCTAGCACGAAACCGTCGCCGAAACGAGCGTAAAATGTGGGCGTCGCGTCGAAAGGATATGGGATACCGATGGTTCTGGACCACGAACCCTCTCCCGCCTGGAATACGTCGTTATAGCCACCCCCGGCCACACCACTGACGCCCCCTCTTCCGCCATCGCACCATAGCGCGACGCTCCCCATCTCGTTCGCGCGTTGTTTTACCTCTTCCCACATGCGATTCCCAATTGCCGAGTCGAACGTGCGTGCGGGTGCTAAGATCAACGCAGGTCGAAAGTCCAAATCGCGGAAGAGGGAGGGCACGGAAAAGTCGAGGCAGATCGAAGCGGTTACGTTAATGAAGCGAGTAGGAGAATTGCCCCATTTTTTTTTCGGGAGGTGAGCTGGCTTGTGCTGTGGAAGCGGGAACATGGTCGGTGGGGATGTTCCAGGCGAGAGCGAGAATGATTCGGCGACTGTTGTATTCATTATTCATCAAGTAAGAGGTGGAAAGATGGTAGCTGGAACATACTGGGGACGAGGTACCGTTTGTAGTAGACCATGTGGAGAGCGTCCTGGGACAAGATCGCGAGGCCATTCCGACTCATACTGGCGCGGCCACTGTCGCCGGCAATCTTCTCCTTCTCTTCGAAAGAGACGGCCCAGTATGTAAACCGTGCGGGGATGCTCTTCCGAATGGAGAGGAATGCGTTGTCTCTTTCCTCCGCACTGTTGAAGGAAACGGCGCTTTCCGGCCATAGGACGAGCCGGGCAGGGACCGTTTTGCTCTCATCGATGTAGTCGTCGAGGCTGGGTGTTGCACCGTCGTGATTATAGGAGGGAGGCAACGCACACCCAACGCTGAGGGTCGTGACGGTTTCCGGCGGATTGAGGGGATGGGGAAGTTCAGAGAGTATGAATGTCGGTATAGTTAGCGCGGTCAGGATGACAGCCAGAATCAAGGTTCCACCCGAACGTGAAAATCCTCTGCGCTTCCCTTGCGCTAGCGAGTTATCCTCCGACGGACCCATATACCAGCTTCCCATGGTTTGAGATATCACGACGGCCCATGCCGCTGTGATCCAGTCAATTCCCGCAGGTCCTGTCCAAGCCGCCAGCCAGGAATATGACTGGGTCCCGGAAACAGGTGTCCAAGAGGTGAGCCGGCCGAGTGGTAGCAAATGAGATGTTGTGGTCCATAGAGAGACCCAAATTGCGGGAAAGAGGACGGCCTGGGTGGCCCCAGTATGACTGCAGATGCAGACGTCTGCAAAAACTGCGAAGATAGCGACCGCCGATGTGAAACTCGACATGGCGAGCAGCACAGCGATCGATGGACCCGCTGTTGAAAGTGCATTCAGGGCTGGAACGAGTCGTCCAACAGAGCTTCCCAAGGAGACGGAAACCCAAAGAAGGAATGTATAAGCCGCCCAGTGGGGACGGCGGAAGAGGATGGGGGCATAGAGCAAAAGGGTCGCCATTGTGAGGCAGGTCGGGATCAAGGTCGGCGACATCGTCAAACCAAAGAGGGCTGACGTCGCGGCTACCGAGACATGAAAGGCATTCGGATGGTGCTGAATGAGGGCCCGGGTCGTCTGTTCCATCGTTGGCTGCGGGATGAGGAAGAGATGTGGTCCGTGGGCACTTGACAGTCTTGGGCGCCAAAAGTAGGCGCCGCCTCGCGGCGCTTGCAACTGCTGTAACTTGTTCCAAGAATGAGACAGTCTTTAATTGGAGGGACCCGTCTGGATCCTGGCGGCCACATAGGTCGATACCAGCCTCTCCAGTACAATCTGCGTGATTTTCTGAAGACAGTCGTTCAAATCACGTATACTATGGAGCGGCCACAGTGAATTCGAAAAGACAGAGCCCTGGAACCATTGACAAGCCCGTGGATTTCTTTTCGACCAAGTAGTTGTCGAATGCGCGCAAGGTGACCGAGCGTAGTTCAGCCATGGAGGGAAAACGACCACAGGGAGCGTGCACGTCGAGAAGAGCGAAAGATCAGTCGCTTGCCAATCGGAAATCCAAACAGGAAACCGACATCATGGAATAAGTATGCTACACACCGCTCAGTCGCGGTTCAAAGAAGTAGAGATATCCGTAAATGAAAGGTGTCTAAACGACGTCGAAAACGAGAACAGTCCGTCAGAGCTTTTACATTGAGATGATGCATGGTATAAGGGTCCAATTCAGTGAGCGGTAGTGACCCCCGCCGCATGCTTTCCCCAATAATCAGGGAGTTTTAGCGGGGCCGGTTCGTAAGGAGACTCGCGCGGTGGCTCGGGGAGGGGATTAGCGAGGGCGCCGCGAGGCGAGATGGGATTAGTTGTCGTCGCAGTAAGGTCGGAGGCCGACGATTGATTAGTGTTGCTAATGCTACTTGCGTACCCGTTGGGGGACACGTACCCTGCGGGGTAAACGACAGGCGGAGGGGCGGGGGGCATGGAATGATAGATTTGCGCGGGCTGCTGAAAGGGCGAAGACACCATGAACGCTGTGTGGCTCGATCCGTACACCGCAGGCGGAGGCTGAGCGTGTTTCCCGTTCGCCGCAGGCGGCGCCTGGGATGTCGGGGCGGTAGCGACGCCTATCGGCTCCATTCCGCTCATGCTGCGCGCCTTCCACAGACGGTCCATGTCCCAGGCTTCGCGGGCCTTCATCATGTTCATGTCGGCGGCGGTCGGCACCTCCGAAGTGGGACGCGCAGATTTCGACGATGTTCGGTCGCGATTACGAGGCGGGGGCGGCGGCGCAGGCTGCGGCTTGTCGAGCTTCGGATCAACCTGGACACTCTTACGCTCAGCTTTGCGCTCTTTATCATCATCTCGTTTAGATCGACTAGCCCTGGGCTCTTCTTGACGCGAGACCAACATCTCGGGAATCGGCGAACGGTGGCGACTGCCCGATTGAGGGAAGGCCTGAGAGCTTGACGCCCCCGCCTCGGTAGTTGATTGACGCTTACGACTCCGCTCGCTGCGCATCCTCTGCTGCTCGGAATCCGCCTCCTTCTCGGCCTTGGCCTGTCGCCGTTGCTCTTTTCTACTCTCCCTCTCCGAATCCCGATCCTGGGACCTGTTCTTGCCTTTGCTCTTCGATGACTCTGACTCTACAACTTCCCATTGTTCTCCCGCAGCCCGGATAGTCTCACTTGACGCGTAGACAGTCCCAGACGCGCTCCTAACGAGCCTGAACGTCTCCGTCTCCCGGCCCGTGACTGAAACCTGGCTGGGAGAGGGATCACGCGACGTCCTTTTCGATGGCACTGGTGGTGGGGCGTCAGGCTCGTCCGGCATCAGCATGTCCTTGGTGTAAGGCGTCGGAGGATTGACCAACATAGACGAAGTGGAGAGCGGAGAGATGTCGGCGGTCATCTCAGGGAGCCGGTCAGGGAGTCGGTACGCCAGCTCTGTTGGGGTAACCGCGCCATAATCGGGAAACGGGACGGCGGGAAGTTTTGGCGACGGCTGTGGGGGAGCAGGCTGGGGTTTATCGAGCAGGCGACCAACTGGGGGTGATTGCGCTCTTCCCCGACTGGTTGAGGCAGTCGGCGGGGAAATTGGACGCTCTGCAAACCCAGCTGAGTACGACCCGGGACGCTGGCCACTAGAAGCAGACTCGGAAGGCTTCTCAGGTGCCGGCGGGGGTGGTGGGGACGCTGCACGGCGAGTATCTCGAGCTTCAATGTTTTCGGATGGAGGTCGTTGAGGTTGGCTGGGAACGGACGTCCTTGAGGAATTAGCCTCGAGAGACGGGGAATTACGCATGACAGGTGAGGGTATCTGTTGCATCAGAATTTGCGGCTCTGAAGGGCTCGCAGATATGGTGTCGTCCGTAGCATCACGCTCATGCTCCGCTGCTCGCTCCCGCTGAACCGGAGTCGGTGGTAAAGACAGTTCACGCTGAACAGGGGTACTCTCCACTGAGCCAGGATCAGGATTGGCAACTGTCAGCCTACCCATTGTGTATGGCACCTCAGCTTCAAGCGATATAGACGACGCTCGGTCGGCTTCCACTGGCGGCGGCGTCTCCGCCGGAGGAGTGACCACAAATGACGATTCCTGATGCAACATCGGTGGTGGAACACGTTTTATTGGGTCTGCAGCAAGCTGCTTCTCCGGTGACGGTTGGCGTTTCTCCGGAGATGGTTGGCGCTTCACCGGAGAGGGTTGGCGCGTCACTTCCATCGGCGCGACCGTCGTTGGTTTTCGCGAGATGCTGAATCGCTTCGCGATTCTACCAAAGACGCTGCTCCGCTTTTCCTTCTTGTCCGTCGACCCAACAAACGATGGAGGAGGCCCCAACAAGGCAGGCGACGTTCCGCGCGAGTCGGGCTCGTTCGCCGGACTGTTCGGGGAAGAGGTCGCCTGACGTCCACCGAATATTCCAACAGTGCGTCGTTTGCTTAGCCTGCGCGTTGTGGTCCCGCCTCCGTTGGGTATTTGCAGATGGATCGCCGACGTAGACTGGGACAAGGGAGAGGGAGTCACTGTCTTGCGTCGATTCTGCGCCGTCGTTACACTGGATGTGCGCGAGCGAGGGACATTATTAGAATTCGGAGGTGTGGCGTGACCATTCTTGGAGGAAGGTTAATGGTACGACTATAAGTAGATTCTATACGACGCACCTCTTCAAAGGACGCCGGACTAGTGCTCAACCCCACATCATACGGAGACTCGTGGTGCCATGGATTTCCCCATGGATCCGAGCCGTCGAGCAAATCAACATTGTCGTGAGCGGTCTGTGAGTTTTTGCGAGACCGAGGGACGTGCTCCATCTGTGTTTGCGACGAGCTGGGTGTCGGAGCGGGGGAATTCGAGGACGAACGGCTGAGGTTCGGCATGCGGGACGACTCCTCTGAGCGGTCTATAACGGAGCCCGAGGAGGCCATGGGAGGGAACGAGGCAGAAAAGACGGACGGGGGACCGCCCGAGGGCCGCGCATTCGCTGGTGGTATGAGATGGTGGTTCCGGTACCATTTGGGACCCACGGGATTGTGCATATTGTACCGCACGGAGGGACTGTTCTCTCGGTACCACGAAGGAAGCTCTCTCAAGCGGTCGGGGATAATTGAGCGGGAGACTGGGGCCGGCATGGGCGGGACTGTGTCCGCACGCTCTGCCCGATCATGGTCTTGAATGGAGCGGGAGGCGCGGCGGGCCAGGGAGGCGGTCGACGTGGAAGCGAGGGACGGGCCAGGGCCAGGGGCGGGCGCGGACGCGGACGCGGACGCGGTTTGGGTCTGGGACTGACCCGAGGTTGTGCGCTTAAGGGACTTTCGGGACCAGATTGAACCTGACCTGCTGGTGCGCTTTGTGAGCTTGCGCTCGAGATCGCCGCGCTCCATGTCGCGGTAGAAGGCCTTGAGCTCGTCCGGCGAGGCCTTTACGTTGGTGCCACGGCTTCCCAGCGACTGGGGAGAGAGAATAAATAAAAGAGAGAGCGGGTTTTGGGCAGGTGTATGTATTACCTCCTCGAATGGCTCTGCGACAGCGCTAAAATATGCCATGACCAACACACGGCACGGCCAGCTACGCGACTATCCTGTCGTAAGGGTCGCAGCGAGTTCGGGTGAGTCGTCCAAGGGAGCAACCTAAAGCAAGCGTGATTGGGCGTGTTCACCTGCGGATCATTCCAGACACCCTCGTTTCACGGCCAGGCCTCTCCGTCCCCCATTATTTTATTCAACCCCCCGCGTCGAAGCGGAGAATAATATTGTAATTCTTGCCCGCAGCACCTGCCGACAGTTGCAATTTCGTAACCAGCGAGCGAAGAACCGGACTCGTTCAATTTATAATATTGCGAGTCTTCGCAGAAAATCACCAAAGTTACAGTCGAGTCTTTTCGTGCCCAGCTCGCAGGATCTGCCCGATGTAACTGGGTTGGGCTGTAAATTGAACCGCGAGATGTGCACAATCTAAGATATCAAGCGTTTCTTCATCTTGACCATCATGTCAGTGCGAATTTTGCTCCTCGGCAGCGGAGGTCGAGAACACGCCCTCGCGTGGAAACTCTCAAAGTCTCCCCTCGTCGACCACATCTTCGTGTGCCCCGGAAACGGCGGCACCAGCCAACTCCCCAAAACTACAAATGTCTCCGCCGTGTCTCCCTCTGATTTCCATGCCTTGGTCGCGTTTGCCATCGAAAACCAGGTTGGATCCTACCCATCGCCCTTTCTAGTCCATCCAACACCATCTACCAGTTGAACCTCGTCGTTCCTGGCCCGGAACAACCACTCGTCGATGGCGTCGAGTCTTATTTCCGGAAAGGTATGTATCGCGTTAAACCCGTCTAATACGCGCCAATGTCGTTCCTGTATCCAGTCGGAATCCCTGTCTTCGGTCCCAGCGCGCTTGCTGCCAGGATGGAGGGCTCCAAGAAGTTTTCCAAGGATTTTATGGCCCGACAAGGAATCCCTACCGCAAAATTCAAGTCGTTCACCGCCTCTGAATTCGACGACGCCGTTACCTACGTAAAAACATGTGGCTTCAAGGTCGTATTAAAAGCCGATGGACTCGCCGCTGGCAAGGGCGTTCTACTTCCCGAAACGACGGAAGAGGCGATCAAAGGCCTACATGAAATTTTAGTAGATGGTGTCTTTGGCGACGCAGGTCGGCTGGATTGCCTCATATTCCACCTTTACCTCAGACAGAACTCCAGGAGCCCAGGTTGTAGTCGAAGAACTGCTAATTGGCCCAGAAATATCCGTTCTCGCATTTTCGGACGGATATTCTATCGTCCCACTCCCCGCAGCCCAGGACCACAAGCGCATCGGTGAAGGCGACGTTGGCCCGAACACGGGTGGAATGGGCGTATACGCCCCAGCCCCAGTCGCGACTCCCGCCATCTTGGAGCAAATTTTCAACGAATCTTTACGACCAACAATTGACGGAATGAGACGGGAGGGTTTGTATCCCCAGGCTTGTATTCAGACGGCGAGCTGAGTGTGACTCATAGGTTTTCCGTTCGTCGGCATGCTCTTTACTGGGTTTATGCTCACAGAAAACGGGCCCAAAGTATTGGAATACAACGTCCGTTTCGGCGATCCCGAGACGGAGGCCTTGATGTTGCTCCTCGCAGAGGACTGCGATTTGGCAGCCATCCTCCTGGTGCGTCCATGTCTTTTCCTTACACGCATACCCGCCGAGCAAGCCACATAGGCATGCGCCGAACACCGTCTGGATTCCATCACAGTCTCGATCCGACCTGGATATGCTGTCTCCGTCATCCTTGCCTCGCAAGGTTACCCAGGCTCATATCCCAAGGGCAAAAAGGTTGAAATACAGGAGGTTCCCTCAAGTCTGTTCATTCTTCCCTGTCCACGCGCACTACCAATATTATATTTTAGACGTCGTCGTCTTCCATGCTGGCACAACCGCATCTAATGGCGACATCTTCACCGCCGGCGGGCGGGTTATCGCAGTCACCGCACACGCGCCGACGCTCCAAGAAGCGCTCCACTCGGTCTATGCCGGAGTCGACAAAGTCTCTTTCGATGGTAAAACATACCGACGTGATATCGCCCATCGGTCTGCTTCTTTTCTACCGCTCCCCTCGTAAAAATCAACGACAAAACCTTAGCGCCCTCAAAGCGGCCAGCCAACCCACCGGCCTAACGTACGCGCAGGCAGGCGTCTCAGTTGACGCAGGCAACTCCCTGGTCGAAACCATCAAGCCGTACGTGCGATCTACCCGCCGCCCGGGTGCGGATGGTGAAATTGGCGGTTTCGGCGGCGTGTTCGACCTCAAAGCTGCTGGGTACATCGACCCGGTCCTCGTCAGCGGCACGGACGGCGTCGGGACGAAACTGCGCGTCGCGGTTGATGTTGGGGTTCATGATCTTGTCGGTGGGTTTTCCACTAATTTTCTGAGGGCGGGTTGTGATGTGGGATTATTTCTGTGCAGGTATCGACCTCGTCGCCATGTCCGTCAATGATCTGCTGGTGCAAGGTGCCGAGCCACTATATTTCCTTGACTATTACGGGTGCAGCAAGCTCGACGTCGATGTGGCCGCGCAAGTGATCAAGGGAATCGCAGAGGGATGCCGTCAAGCTGGGTGCGCGCTCATCGGTGGGGAGACTGCGGAGATGCCTGGGATGTATAAAGATGGTACCTATCTGTCTCACCCCCGAAAAGCACTCGTTTATAAAAAATCCAGACGACTACGATCTCGCCGGGTTCGCAGTAGGCGCTGTGGAACGCCATCTTATTCTCCCCAAACCCAACATTATGGCTGGGGACATCCTTCTCGGGATCACCTCCTCGGGGCTGCACTCAAACGGCTTCTCCCTCGTCCGCAAGATCATCTCGATTGCTGGACTGACTTACGACTCACCGTGTCCGTGGGACGAGCAAGCGACGCTCGGCCGCGCCTTACTCGAGCCCACCCGCATCTACATCAAGCAGGTGCTTCCCGCCGCCAAGGCCGGGCTCCTCAAAGGCATGGTGCACATAACCGGTGGCGGTTTCATCGAGAACATCCCGCGCGTGCTACCGAAGCACCTCGGCTGCTACATCGACGCCAAGGCCTGGCCGCTGCCGCCCGTCTTCCGCTTTCTTATGCAGCGCGGCGGAGTCGCCCCGCTCGAGATGGCGCGCACTTTCAACAACGGGCTGGGGATGGTCTGCATTGTCAGCCACAAGGACGTTGAGGTCGCGATGGACGCGCTGCAGCGCAGTGGGACAGCTAAAGTACACAAAATCGGCGAGATCGTCGCCACACCGGGCGTCGAGATGCGCAATATGGAGGCGTGGTCATGATGAATACAGCATAGAGGGCTTGACATAGCACACAGAAAGCAGTGAGAGGGGGTGAGTATACGTACGAGTAGCTGTGAGTATAAGTAGTAAGGTTTTTTGTATACTTACGAGGGCGCTGCAGTCAAACCATATACATGAAATGTAAGTTAGAGAACAATGCGATGAGCGAGGCGACAAGATGCGTGATGGATGGATGGATGGACGGATGGATGTGGGCGGGGCGAGGGGAGTGGAGTAGTTGGCTGTGTATGTATGGTGTACGGTAGGCGTGTAGGGTAGAAATGCACGAAAGGAAACAAATATGATATGGACTAAGTGTACCAAAAGAAACAGAACCTGGGAAACGACTTCCGAGAAAAGAGGGTGAAACGAGACGACGCGTGAAAATGGACATCGAAAGCATCTAGGATTAGAATTCGACGATTTTAGGCGGCAACAGACACGTCGGATGCAGCCGTGGCAACTGAAGCGAAAGAGACGGGCATTTTGGGGGCAGAATGGATCTCCGCGCCGTTCACCTCGGGCTTGAGCTCCTGCATGACATGAATTTGGTTGTCCTCGTTGGCAAGACAAGCCACATACCTTGACACGCTCTGGGGTGACGCCGCGAGAGGTAATAGCGTGCGAGCTATTGCTCCGCACGGGGCGGGGCGCTTGGAGGATCTGAGCGGCGGTGGGTCCCGCGTGGCCGTTCCCGTTGGGCAACGAGCCGTTAATACCCGGACTGCGTGCAGGAGGGGTAGTAGAGCCCGCGAGAACGGGGAACTCGTCCGCGTTCGGGACCCGCTGTTTGATCATGGACGCGCGTTTGTTTGCCTGCGCGTTGGGACCACCAGCCTTCCCACCCCGCGGACGTGCAGCTGCGTCTGACCGTGGCCCATTCTGTAAAATATCGCGTCAGAAATGTCGAACTCGCGAAGAATGAATATTTGCTGACATCCTGAATGGACAAGTTGGCCAGTTTTTCGTCGATCGCGGTAAATCCATTGGCATGTCCATTCATGTGCCCGCGTGGACGAGCCCCACCGCCACGGGAAGGGTAGAACGGTGTGTGGACCGGGGCCCCGTCCGGAGGCATGACATGGGGGAAGCGACAATCGTTGCTGAGGCAAACGTTAAGCAAATTGGAATTTAATCGCGTACGGCATGTACGTACCCATTTTTGCATCTTCCTGCGGGGAAGAAAACGCACGGCGGCGTTGGTTTACGGCTCGCGAACGACCCGCGACGAGCACCAGTTCCCCGGCGGGCACCGGAGCCTTCCCGAACATGTGCAGGAGCATCAGGTTGCGGGTTGAGCTGCGGTGATGTGGCACCAGCGCCATTAACCTCCGGGTACCCCACCGAACCATTCCCGTTCACAGGCGGGTACTGAGCAGCGCTCTGCGGCATAACGAAGGACTGCGGCGCAGGAGGAGGCGACGAAGGATTAAACGCCGGGGGAGCCTGCGAGGCAGGGACCGGCGCCTGGGGGTGGAGAGGAGGAAGAGGGGAAATAGACATCGGGAGCGGGGCCTGCCCAGGGTGCGAATACATGATGGGAGAAATGGGTCCGTAAGGCATGGTCGGCGCGCCGTTGGGGCTGAAATGACCTTGGGGCGGTGGAGACATCATCTCCGATGAAGAAGGACCATGCATAGGCATGGGTGGCCCCGGCGGGGGCACCATCGGGTGCTGCCCGTTCATCGGCGGAGGAAAAGAGGGTTGTTGTACAGGATAGTATGTGGGGGGCGTAGGGTTGGGGAGGCATTTGGTCGTAGGACGGGTATTGCGCGGGTGGGGGAAGAGGACCCTGGAAGTAGGGCGCCTGCGGGTGCTGGAAAAGACACGAAGCACCATACCGACACGCCGGGAAATAACGGCACGGAATAGCGGAAGCCACTTCCGGGGGTGGCAAGTTATTGTGGCGGGCACCATTATTTTCCATATGCATCTGGGGAGGTTGGTGATGGTAGTACATGTCGGGGGGAGGGGCAGAGTTTATAGTCGGATAATAAGTATAATTTCCTGGGGAAGGGTACGTGTTGGCGTCGTTCGTGTCGTATCCATTTTCGTGGGGCACAGGGCCCTGGGAGCGGTTGTTGCGAGCAAGGTTTAGCATACCGAGAATGGTTTGGTCTGCGGTATAGGTCTCGGGGAGGCCTTGGCTCGATGCATTTGTGGGATCGGCACCTGGAAAAAGTTGAACCAACGTGTTAAAAAAGTCCAAGGGCCAGCAGGGCGCGAAACAAGACGGACCCATGTCCAAGAGCGCCCGGACGACGTCCACATGACCATTCCTGACGGCCTCGATGAGGGGCGTAATTCCAGTGTGGTCTGGAGGTAAGGGCGGGAAAAAAACCGATGGGATGGAGAGGGTGATAAATGGGTGGCAAAAGGACAAGGAGGGATGTCAGAAGAGACAGGAAGAGAGGAAGAAATGACGAGGACCTTTGATCTCAATGTCCACACTATTCGCGGTGGACAGGACCTGATTCACGGTTTGAATGTCGCCTTGAGAAGACGCTTTCCACAGAAGAGAGACCATGGCACGCAGAGCAGGGATGAACGGGCGAGAGGGGCCTGACGGACGGAGAATTCCAAGCGGGTGAGGGTCGGGGCTGAACGGAGCTGAACAGAAAAGTCTTTGCCGTGCCGACTCGCAAATTTTGAGTGATCTGATCACCTTTACGTGAAGGCTACGCCGGAAGCAGCAAGTCTCTGGAATTTGGCAACTCTAGGGTACGCTCTATATACTCAGAGCCCAAGCTTCAACATCAGTTGCTGAGCAGGTTTGCTGTCCATGACCAACTCCAGCTCTCTTGACGGGGGTAGCGACATCAATTCCAGTACTGCGGCTTTAGTCGGTTTACCTGATGCGGAAGTCGTTATTTTCCTCCACGAACCAGCAAAATCGAAAATCACCATGGTATAGCACCTCGTATACTCTCTCTGCGATTGGTGCGCTCACCCCCAACTTGCCAATAATTTTCTTGACGCCCTTCGCCGTGCTGACACCTTTTGCAGACTTCAGAAACCAAAAATGGCGAATCAAAAGGCTCTAACCTTCAGCAACACTCCCCAGCGTGGAGATGATTTCTTGCAACGGTTCCCCCTTGCCCAGGCGGTATCCAACTGTATAGTTACGGCTGCTCGACGAACTGCAAGTCAGGAACAGATCACCCACGCCAGCCAGCCCAAGGAAGGTCAATGGCGACGCGCCATACGCAGTTCCAATGCCCGTCATCTCAGCCAATCCTCTCGTGATGATCACTGTATAACCCGTCGGGAAAGCTTCAAATTGCTCGAAAACACTACCCACTGGCTCTCGTATTATTTTCGTAGCCGAGGCCATCGCTCATTCCTGGCGTCTTTGCTTTAGAGCCGACAATTCTGACATGATGTATCACACACCAGCGGCGATAGCATAAACATTCTTGAGGGCTCCCGACAGCTCTATACCTATTGGATCACTGCCCGTGTAGCTACGACAATGAAGGTCAGGTTTCCGTCAGTAACGAATTCGCATGGACGCACCATCTAAAGTGCGGCTGATGGAACAGGTCGGAGGTTTTCTTCGCCTCTGCTTCAGTGAAGGAAGCCACGGAGACGGATGTAGGTTGCCGTCGAACAACTGTAGGAAGTGTTTCAAATCTAACTTTGCCGCCATAGCGAAACGTGTGGCGACCGACTTTCTTTTGCAAAGGACGGTCCCGACTGTATCAAGAATCAGGCACCGGTTCCAGATTTTGTATCCCACACTCACGATGAAGGTCGCGGCCTTTGCGACGTCAGCTCCGCATGTGTCAGCAATTATTTCCAGCGTCAACGCGTCCGTTCCAATCTCTATCCCCTTGTTGACGAAGATGAGAAGAGGCAGTTTGCCATTGGCCTTGAGCGAGCGATTGAGGATCGTCAAATTTTCTCTACCCCGACGCGTTAAGCTGCGCGGAGTGGGCCAAGCAAGCCCAATTCAAGCACCTGAGGAACTGAGTAGGTATCGCGAACAGCAGCACATCCATCTCATTTATGAAGTCCCCATCGGGCAAGTCAGGGCCAACGGCCTTGATATTCTTAGAGAAATCGTGCTCAGGCAAGTACCTGAGGTTTTTGGGGGGTTATAGTGCGTGTTAGAAGGCGACGGCTGTACCTGAGGTTTCTGTGTTGGGTGTTGAAGTGCTCGACGACGATTTTATCCCTTGACCAGAGAAAAACAGAATGATCCGAATCGCCAAGATGGTCAGCGAGACAAGAGCCAAAATTGCCAGCCCCTGGAACGTTCAGAGATGAGGTGGTGCCACAAGATCGCCGTCCTCACCGAGGATTAGGACTTTTGAGTTTGCGGCCGGCTGGGGTTTTGAGGCGGGCATAGTGAGTCGAAATGGGTGTTGGGAGAGCGGCGACGCGTTGGAGAGCGAACGAAAAGGTTTAAAAGCGAGAACAGAGCGGCACTGTAGTCTATAGATGCGTTGCGTTAACATACACGTTGGGACGAGCTCAAGTTTTCAACGTCAATGGAGCCCGGCAGATTCCCGCCGAATGCCGTTAGGCCATCACTCCTTGTCCTTCGCCCTCACTCTCGCTCAACTTTTTCTTGTCCTCCGCCCTCACTCTCGCTCAACTTTTTCTTTTAAAATGCCTCCGCCCATACAAGACCGCACCAATGAATTCCGCTCATGTGTCGACTCTATCCGCTCCCGCTCCGCTCTTCCCCGTGGCGCGGACGCAAAACAACGTCTCCTTCGGAATGGAAAGACCACCACCAAAAGCGATTTCTCGCGCATGGCATCCACCATTGGAAAGGACATTAGCAGCACCACGATAAAACTGGGGAAGCTTGCCCAGCGTTCGTATACCTCGGCTCAATACCGGACCACTGCTTACACGTAGTCCAGTTGCAAAGCGGAAAACATTGTTCGACGATCGACCTGTGGAGATTAGCGTGCGTGTATCCGACAGGGTCTCGTCGCTAATGTACTTAAGTCTCTCTCCAGGAACTCACCTTCATAATCAAGCAAGATATCGCGAATATCAACAAGCAGATAGCGGCCCTGCAGTCGTACGTCAAACAGCGCAATGCGCAGGGGTCAAAGTCAGCGGAGGGAAAGCAGCTCGACGAACACAATAACAACGTCGTAATGCTTCTGCAAAGCAAGCTGGCCAACACGAGCATGACTTTCAAGGATGTGTTGGAGGTACGGACACAGGTGCGTGGTGACCAACTCATGTTCTGTCCCCGACTTATGCGGCCCGTAGAACATGAAAGAATCTAGAAACCGGACAGAACAATTCATGTACTCGACGGCGACTGCTACGACGCAAGCTGCTTCCAGTTTGTACTCTTTCGGTCCAAAACGGCATTGTGTATTAAACAATGACTCCAGGTTCCATGCTGTACCAGCAACGTCCAGACCCAATGGGAGATGGTAGCGCCAGTCGCTTCGACTCCAAAGGCAAAGGACGGGCGCCTCAGAACGGCGACGTCCTCGCTTTAGACCTTGATTCAGCGGAGGAGGGTATAGGAGGACCGCAAAATGGCGCCTTCCAGCAAATGCAACTGGTCGAGCAACAGGTACGACGTTCATAGCTCTATGCACAGCGTCTCCTCACACCCTTCGCAGGACACGTATATCCAATCACGCTCAACAGCGATAGAATCCATCGAAACCACCATTGCCGAACTCGGCCAGATATTCACTCAACTCGCGACGATGGTTTCTGAGCAGCGAGAAACTGTGCAACGTATCGACGCCGACACACTCGATATTGCGTCCAACGTTAGCGGAGCCCAGCGCGAGCTGCTCAAGTACTATGCCAGCATTTCGAGTAACCGATGGCTAATGCTGAAAGTCTTCGGCGTGTTGATCGTATTCGTGAGTTTTTTTTGGTCTCCGAAAATAATTCAGCGGCACTGAATCCATTTTTAGTTCCTGGTGTTTATTCTGGTGTCTGGGTGAGACGATGGCCAGGCGCCATATATATTAGCATTTTTCTTACTTCTCCGTCGCTCGTACATGAGGCGTCGTAATCCATGGGACATTATATTTCAAACTATCCGACTGGAATGGCATTGACGCCGGTTCCCCATTGTCTCCCATGGGGCCGTGCCTTCTGGTGTTTCTTTCCTCCCCGATGTGTTTCCTCGTCGCCTTCATCCCCAACTGTCCATGTTCGTCGTTTCGACTGCACCTGCTCCAGTCCAGATGTCGCGGAAAACCGTTGTGGCAGGTCAGGTACTGCCGACATGGAGGGGTCGCCCTTTGCCAACTTTTCAATGCGCTCTTTCTGGGGTTGGAGTGAGGTGTTGCGTCTCGAAAGTAATTGAATCACGCACCCTTTCGTCGAACAAGCCTTTGTTTCGTTCTTTCAGTTTATCGGTCCTGGCACCACTCTTCCCTCCACCGCCAACAGTGAGCTCCACATTTATTCGCCGACCCTCGAGTTCCGATTGGTGCAACTTCAGGCCTTGTTGGAGGGCATTCCGGTGACTGAATTCCACGAATGCGCAGCCCTTGGACTTGTTTGCCGGTTTCCCAGGGGTCGGCTTTGGTGTACGAAGGCGCACAGTCGGCGGAGGATCTAGCATAAAGTCAGGGATTGGTTTCCGGCATATATGGTCGGGACGCACCGCACGCCGCAAAATGGACCTTTAGGGCCTCGGCCGTCGTCGTGTACTTGAGATTCCCTGCATGAGAGTGAGAGACATAACACAACGGCAGAGAATTGGACTCACCGACGAATAAAATAAATCGCTGCTTCACTTCCGCCTTTTTTGCTGCCGCATCCCCAGCCGCTCCAGCAGTCCCCTTTGCTTTTTTCCGCTTCGGGCCTTCCACCTCGCCCTCCTTGGCCTGCTCGGCCCCTTCCCCTTCGCCATCCACCGCGCCCTGCTCTCTTTTCCTCTTCTTCGGAGTTGGCGGAGGAACTGCCTCCTTCGCCTTTTCCTTTCCCTTGCCCTTGCTAACCTCTTTTCCCTTTGCCTTTGAATTCCCCGGTGCATCCTGCTTCTTCGCCAGTTCCACCGTATGCGAATCAGCTTCAACATCGGCGAGATCCTGGACTTCCAGGACAGGAACTTCGTTATCGTCCAGACCAGCCGATTCAGCGCCATTGCCGCGAGATTTTGCGCCCTTGCGGTCACGGAATGCGAGGCCTTTCTTCTGCTTCTTGGTAAGCTTGGGAGCAGAACTCATGGCGAGGGCGCGGATGAGGGAAGGTGCAAAAGAGTTTTCTAATGTACTCCCACGCCGTCACCGCGCGACGCGTCTTTGAATAGGAGCTATCCCGGATGCAATTTCCGTTCTCTCACAAGTCCAACAGGAACAGACAGGAACCATGAGCTGGCAGGAAATCTGCAAAGACAAGAAAGCCCACCAGCTCGACGCTGTGCCCGCAGAATGGCTTGCCTCGGAAGTGCCCTCTGCGACGGAGCTCGTTGTAATTGATTATCCGCGACAAAGCAAAGTGTTATCGGCTCTCGACCTCGAGATAACAGAGTCCACCGTCGCAAAGTTGCTCACTAATCTCGCGTCCAGCAAGTGGTCCTCAGTTCAAGTCGTTACTTCATTCTACAAACGCGCTATCGTCGCCCAACAACTTGTTCGTCGTTTCACGTAGCTGTATCGACTCGGATAGTTGACGTCTGGGAAGACCAACTGCTTGACAGAAATATTCATCGGCCGCGCTCTAGCTCGCGCCAAAGAGCTCGATGACCATCTGCAGAAGACGGGAAGAGTCGTCGGAGCACTACATGGCCTTCCAATCTCCCTCAAAGACCAGATAAATATCAAAGGGATTGAATCCTCGATGGGTAGGCCTCGGGCCCGATAGTCTCTGGTCAGTTCTCAAAGCCTCTGCAGGCTACGTTTCATGGGTCGGGCGAGTCGTCGAGAAGAATGCTGTTCTTGTCGATATACTCGAGTCCCTGGGCGCCGTTCCCTTCGTCAAAACCAATATCCCACAGACGTTGATGGTAAGTTGCATCTAAGAGTTGATTACAGCCCCGATCCCTCCTAGTGGCCAGAGACCTTTAACCATGTTTTTGGACGGTGGGCATCGTTCTACTGGATTCGTTTTCCTGAACCTCACAACTTGAAGGACCACTAATCCCTACAACCGGTCCTTGACCAGTGGGGGATCTTCGGGTGGCGAAGGCGCCCTGATATGTAAAGCATATTTTTATTGGTGGGCAAATAGAACCCTGATCGTGCATTATGCTAGCGTTAAAGGGCAGTCCGCTGGGTACGAGGAACCGTTCGATTGGTCTAATTAGATTTCCCCGAAAGGACTTCACGTAACGTCGGCACCGCTCTTGGCCGGAGGCTCGCCGGAGCGCGAACCATTCTTTGGCCATCCTTCGCCGTTGAACCCCTCGCCGCTTGTATCAGTTTGTCACACCGTCTATTTCAGCATTTGCCGTTCAACACCATCACCTCTGTCGCGTCTGATGGCCCGCATTTTTGATGCGCCAAATGTGCCCGCGCTTTTCCGCCACTACTGTCTCAAAAAGGTTTGCTGGGAATCTCTGGGTGGCCTCGAGGATAGCGTCGTTATCACAGCAAAGCCCCTGTCCGGTTCCTCATCGCCATCCCCAAATTCAAACCGCTTACAATACTCGGACCTTGCCGCTTTGCTGGTATTACGGGACTGTACTACGCGACGCCTGGCTGGCCTTGACAAAAAATTTTTTTGTCCAGAGGTCTCTGAATTTCCTCAAGTCCGAACGACACTGTGTGAGGTCAAAATATATAAATATGCCCGTCAGTTCGTCCTCATTCCCCATCCCATTCCCCTCACTCAAGTCTGTCCCTGCCTTCATATGTCTACCCCCACTCCTCGCGCTATCACACTCCTTCCCCGTTCTGGGTCCACCGCATCCATTCATTCCCCTCAACGCTATCCCCCCATCTATAAAAACCTTCCGTCTAACACGGCGAGGGACCCGTTCGGCCTGCTTCCGTTCAGACGCCAAATCCAGGCCACTGGCAGGTCCTGCATCCTTCACTGGAGTAACAGGACCAAGGAACTAGTGGAGTGGGAATGGTGTGTTTGATTTCACTCGTTCAGGACCCAGTTCACCGCATTATTTTCAGGCCTGTCGAGAATGGACAGCGCGTTGTGCCGAGCGACTTGCGCGCTCATCGCATTACACACGACTTCAAGTTTCCCAACTGTCTTTGCTCCGTTCATGAGCTGGACCCTGAGCACTCCGTGGAGTGCGCTGTCTTTATGTGCACCACTGGGCGTCTCAGCGGGGAGTATGTTGGTGCATGCGCACAGAATGTGTGCAAATACTTCGGTGTGTTCTTTTCAACACTTTGGGAGCGTCCTTGCTAACTTATCTCAGTTTTCATGGAGCGGTTGTATAACAAGCGAAGCCAGGCAGTTCGTTCCTACCCACGTCGAGGTATTTCTGCTCCACTTACCGCCCTTTAATTTCGCTCAACCCTCTTAGGAGAATCTGCACCTGTCCCTCCCGAGATAAATTACAACGACAACAACTCGGAGGCTACTCCATCAGGTATGTTTGAATCGATTCGGAACTGTGTCCGTTCAAAGGAACTAACACCGTTTTCAGGCAGTAGTGCCCCTTCGTCGTCGCAGCCACTGCGCCGTGCTCGGGAGGACTCAGTGGAATCCACCCCCGTTCGCCCCTTCAAGCGTCGTAATGGCGGCTCTAGTTCCACCGCGGTTGGAAATTCCAGTCAGTGATTCCCGCTCTTAATACTGGCTCTTCTAAATGATTTGAAGGTCCTATCAATCCCTTCATCGTCCCCGCTGCCACCCCCGAGCCTCTCCCTGAACCAGCGAGCTATTTTGCCATGCTGCTCCAGTTGGATGCGCACAGCAATGCTGGTCTCACCGAGGTGCAGTTCAAAAAATTGTTTGTACGTTGCTCTGCATGCAAGCTCTACACAACGGCGTCCGCTTTCGATGACCACAGATGCCGTCTACCTTCCTTGACTTCTACCGATGTTATTGATCTCACCGGCGAAGACTCTGACTAGATTATCTCCTCTCAATCTGAGCTACTTCGTACATTTCAATTGTTTACTTGTTTCTGTCAATATATACCTTCACCAGTAAAAGCTAGCCTATATACCTACTATTTTTAATGAACTCGTTTCTCAATTCAAAATTTTTCAACCACCCAAATCGTCGTTGGTTGGAAGTTCAACTTGCGGCACAAGTCCGGCATGATCACGTGCCTCACCAAACAAACCGCCACATAGGTTTGTTGGTCGGTCCCCTTCGTCCTCTTGCCACCAGGACCCTCAGAACCTCAAATGTGCTGCTCTACTTGACTTGCTGCGCGGGTGCACCGAAATGCCCTGCACCTTGCCCGAGAGGAACCGGCACATTGCTCCCTTCTACCACGACTCCGACAAGCCCTCTTTTGCCACCAAGTCTCGGTGCCACTTCGACCATCTGTGCAGTCTGGGAGGCTACTGTGATGCATTATTGCATTGAATTTGGCTGCTACATTGCTCTGGGAGAGTTCCCCAAGGTGCGTACCTCAACAGACTAGTACTCACTGACGCCTTGTGTTTCTCCAGGGCCAATCCCGGGATGCCGGCCTCACTGGTCCCTCAAAAGGGTTCGATTCGATTAAGGCGCACATACATCGCGTGTTAGGGCCGCTTTTACGCGTCGGGATGCTGAAGGATTTGGGTTTGGGGAGCGCGGCGAACTTGTATGTCCCTATTTGGTCCGACGCGTCTTTGACGCGTTTTTTCTCTTCCCCCCCTTCCCTGTGCCCTTGGAACACACCTCGACGTCCTCGTGATGCACGTCAATGCTCCTTGAGACGTCGGTGGTGTGCTTTCCTCCGCTCAATCCCATCCGTGGTCTCGGACTCGCGCATCGATTTTATTCCCCGTGCCCTCGGAAGCCACCTCGATGTCCTCGTGATGCACGTCAATGCTCCTTGAGACGTCGGTGGTGCTCTTCCGATGGCTTAATCCCACGATACCGATGAAAGTCGGTCACTCAAGTGGTTTTGATTCACGGTGGTGCAAATTGTGTGTCGGACGTCTCCGACCAGTCATGTATTTAGACAGAGGGCAGTAACAGCCCAACCTTTCCTGACCCCGAGCCCACCACCTCCTTGCTCGCTGCCAGAGCCTTCTCGTACGCATCTTCCGCCCGCTCCGCTCCTTTGTAGACACGTTCCAGCTGGACCTGGCTCCCGGATTGGCTGTGCGTTGAGTAAACCCGCTCATTGGCATTGAGCATAGCATCGTGAGCGGTTCGCAGGCGTTTGTTGTGCGCCTCTATCTGTGTGTCTTGCCTCAGCAAGGTTTTGTGATGCTGGTCCGCTGAAAATTCGTTTGTTAACTGGCGACCAAAGATCAAGGGCTGCGCACGAACCTTTCCGCTTGAGGCCTCGATTCGCAGACTCGGAGATATGACCGCGCGCATATGTCGGTCGAACGCCAGTGAGTTCCCAGTTCTACCCATTGAGGATAAGTGTTGGAATGTGTGCATATCAGAAAATACGAACGTTGAGTGTTTTCATCTTGAGGCTGTCAAGATGAAGCCCTTTTTTCACGCCACCCAGGAGGGTACACGAAATGCCCTCGCGATTCGCATCGGCGTGCACACTTTCAATAATATTGCTGGTGTTGTCTCCTACCTGCCAGATCGTCCTTGGGATGAAGCTCTTCTCCCAGCAAATGGCCGGGAATGCAAACTTGCTGCGAACCTTGTCCGCCACCCAGTCTGAAATAAATTAGAACCAGCATCAGGAACGTAAGTAGCGTGGCTTACTGGCGCCGGGAACTCCCCCTTCCAGTTGAATGCATCGAACTGTGTTGTCCCAGTCCGAATGCTCCATGCACACGAGGCTGCGCATTAAGTTTCGAACGACCTCGGGTACGTTGGACTTCGCAATATTGCGGAACACGTGGGAAACACACAGACGAATAAGACGGAAGAGGTGGTCATATTCGTCGAGACTTGCCAGTGATCGATGTGGCTCATGCAGATCAAATTTTCCGGGCAACAGCTGCGCAAGCGACTTCAGGTATAGGCCGAGTCCTGCAAATGAAGTTATTAGGTGTGCGAGGTCGGGGCGACGGGCTCACCTTTCGCTTGTCCGCCATGCTGGTCAAGGACAAAGTGCAGGATCCCCACTTCGTCCCGCAGTGTGGTACTGTGGAGATGGCGCCACTGGAGATGTTCGCCCGTATCGGCGAGAACGATTTGATGAATCTTTTGAAAAATCATCTGATGTGCGGCGGCGGTTTGGCGGTTGAGGTAGATACGGCAATAGACAATAGCTGTAGAGAGGCCCATGGTTGGAACGGGGGCAGAGAGGAAGGTTTAAAACGCACTTGTTCGTGAATCTCGTTCCAGGCCGCCGAGTTCAAACTCTTTGAACCCAACGATGCGACGAAACGCAATGTCGCTCTGCAGATATTTCGCTCTCAAGAGACGACGACTCCCCTCCTTGGTCATACAGACGGCAATGCGGAATGGTATACCTGGATCAGACTCTGGGTCTTCGTCTTCTTCGTCGTTCTGATCGTGAGTGCCATCGAGAGAGGGGTCTTCGAGCACGAAGCGGATATAGGCTTCGTCACTCGGCAGATACTCGTCCTGCAGGTTCTTCATGTGTAGCAGGCCTGCGATAAAATTCAGAAACGGAGCTGTTCGCCGGATTAATGTCTATTACCTTCCCAGCCAGTCCCCTCCGGGAATATACTGTTCTGAGCTTGCACGATATACGCACGAATATGGTCTCTATTGGCCAATGAGGGGTGGAGGTCGAGTAGCGTCGGGTTGTGGACTCCCGGAAGTCTTTTTCGAAGGAAGCTGTCGGTAGTCGGGTGTCGAAGAAAGCGGCGTGGAGTCAAATCCGGTAAATCGTGGTCCATGTTGATCATCAGGTCAAATAATTCGTCCCGGATGTGAGGTGGTGTTTTGGTGGGGAGCGGAATTGGGTGAGTATGCTGGCCATGACAGACGATCAAAATCCACGGACACTCCGCCCGGTGGTCTTCCATGGGTTCAAAAATTCGGAACCTGCTTTTGCATTGTAAACGTTGCATTTCCAGCAAGATAAGATTTCCGTTTAGGTCGCGATGCTCATTATCTTGAAACGATGTATGAGTACAACACAGTGACACGATTTAAACACTCACGGCAGTGGACTTTGAGCGACGAGAAATTTGAAACCGTGGAACACACCGCAAGAGGTCCCGTTTCAGAGACAGCAAGACCATCCTCCTCAAAGTCCGCAATAATATCCGGATCTCCCGCGAACAACGCCTCAAGGTACTGGGTGTCGTAGAGGCCGCGACCTGCGTCCCAGTCGATAAGGTGGTCTATATTGTGGCGTCGACTGTAATGCTCGCATCTACACAAGATTAAGTACGCGCATCAAACCGATCGAGAAGAGCTGTACTTAATGAATGCTTTGCCACTCTGGTCGTAACGCAACTGCAATCGACCATCACATGTTGGTTTCGGAAGATGCCCACGTCTTCCCTTCTGCTGCTGCAGGACCCAAGCCGTCCGGCGTTCAAGTTCATCCCCAGAGTATATAGTTGGTTCGTGCGGCGGAGCACCGCATCCTCGTCTCGAAAGGGCGACATAGTAAGCTAAGGTTTTCTTGAAGAGGTCGCTCCGTGTGGTTGAATGCTCATCGCGAACAAGTCGTTCCGCTCGGAGTCGATCAACGATTGCGTCCCGAGACGCCTCGGTATGTGGCTCCGACACCGCCTCCATATCGACTTCGGGGCAAACTTTGCACCCTTGACCTGTCCCAACGGTTTAATGTTGAATCAAATCATATGTTCATCTAACTACGCACAGGTGGAATGAGACTCTTTGCAGGCTACTTTATTACCGCGAGAGTCGATTAGAACGTCGCAAAAGACAGCCTTTCTTCCTGTCGATCCGCGGGGCTCGCCCTGAGAGTACACAAAATTCCGAGCCGGGTTCAACCAAGCGGTACCAGATTTCATGCGGAAGAGATGGCCGATAGAGCCCGACACACTAGTCTCGGGGAATTCAACCAGAGTGTCGATATCGTGGGTGTAGAGCTTCTCGAGGGTGGTTCTCGTGTTAATTTTGACATTGTACCGAATATTCTGCAGAGGTGGAGGGGTTTCTCGGGAAGCAAGCTGCGGCGGGGGCGGGGGGACAGAGGCGTCGTGCTGCCCAGACAGATAGGTCACGGCGAAGCTCAGAGCGTCCCGAACGGCAGGTGGAGCGCGGATACTGCCATGTAGCTGGTATATGTCCCGAAGAGCCTCCAGTTCAGCGGCGATGTCCACTGTTGAGCTATCTGAGTTGTCCATGACGGGGGAGGGGGGATTTTGCGAGAGTTCGGACTGTTTGAGCTACCGTTGTCCCAATTCTGGTGTTCCAGGCCCACAGGAGGGCGACCCGAGCCAAGAACTGTTTGCAGTGAAGCGATGTCCGTGAAGATGAAACAGAATTTGGGTTGACTCGGAGAATGGCTCGGGGAATGACTCGGGACCTCCTCCTTTTGGCGCGAAAGAGCGGGGTATGCCGAGGGCAGGATAGCGAGGAACTTGGCCGGGAGGAAACAGAAAAATACAGGGAAACTTGGAGGATGCCGCGCAAAAGTCCCTCATGTTCTGAGGCCCCCGAGAAAGACAATGCATTGAGGGGGAGAGTACAGAAAGTCTTGCATGCTCCTTCCCGATGGTACGACAGGTTTCAAGTATTTTTCAGTTCACACAGCAGGGCTTACCGAAATTCGTCGGCCGATACAAAATTTCAGGGACTCCTCCTTTTGGATAACGACTGCCGGCAGTCTTTGCAACGAATTAGAGGGGACTCCCCAAGGAAAAGCACCAGAAATACGAGGGAAGTTCGCAGCACAATGAATAAATTCACCAGATCAGGAGGAGAGGTTCCCTGGCGAAGTTGGAGCAGACCAGCAGCAGTAGATAAAATCTCAGAGAAATCAGACCACCCCAGGCCAGGCGACGGCAAAGCAAAGAGCGACGACGCCGTCGTTTCAGGGTACACAGAAATCGTCGGTATATCCCGGAAGCCAGGTCAGTGATAACCCCAGAGAAACCGTGACAGAACTGCAGCAAGGGGGCATGCAAAGGTGGGAAGAGGCGGGAGGACGCCGGCCGGATGATCGCCCAACACTCACACACCCTCCGGCTATGTTACCGGGCCGCGATCTAATTAGACCAATCGAACTATTACTCCGCTGGGTGGGTACGCACTGACCGGATTCCAGTTGCTCCCACTTACATTTTCCCAGGGGTCGGATCTGACATTGGCGGGTAAGCGCATGGTTCTATTCTGGTTATCGTTCAACTCAGATAAGTACCTCCAGATCTATTCGTATCCCCGCTGCCTTCTGTGGGATTTACGGCTTTCGTCCATCGTATAATCGCATCCCATATGCAGGATGCGCCAACAGTATGGAGGGCCAAGATTCTGTGCCGTCCGTCCTCGGTCCGCTGTCCAACACGCTCGAGGGGATTAAGATATTTTTCAAAGCCGTATTGAGCGAGCGGCCGTGGCTCAAGGACGCGATGGTGATCCGCAAGCACTGGAGCGAGGAGGAGTACAAACTAGTTGATCACGGAAACGGGGGGAAACTGTGCTTTGCGATCATGTGGGACGACGGGGTGATAGCGCCGCACCCGCCCATCCTGCGTGGCCTAGCAATGACCAAAAAGGCACTGTTGGCAGCGGGCCATCAAGGTACGCCTCTTTCTTCAACTGTCTGGCTGCCTGACCTGATGAGCACCCAGTAATTGACTGGAAACCGCACAAGCATGCTGAGATCTCGCAAACCATAGGTGCAATCTGGAAAGCCGGAGCCCTCGAGGATTACAAGACAGCCACAGCACCGAGCGGCGAACCAATCATTTCCTCGATGGGGATCATCCCGGAAGACGTAGAGCTGGCCTTTCGAACCAGTCCCAAAGCTGCGTCGGCCTTTGAACTGTGGCAGATCCAGAAGAAAAAGAGGGATCTGCGCCAGGAATACCTCGAGCTTTGGGCAGCTACGATCAGCCAGACTGACACAGGCCGTCCGGTCGACGCAGTCATCTGCCCCGTGGCGCCATATACCGCACCGCCGCACGGTTTAAACAAGTATGCTGGTGGTTTTACCTCGGTGAACCGGCGTGCTAACTGTGTGCTATGTTAGGAGCGCGCAATACACAATGTCATGGAACTTGCTTGATTATCCGGCGCTTGTGGTTCCAGTGGCTAAAGTCGACCCAGTGCTAGACGTGAAACAAACCAGAAATCAGTTTTACTCGGAAGCAGACCGAGAGAATTATGAGCTATGTACGCATGTCATTTGCACCCAGTTTCTTTGCTTTTGACAACTGTTCATAGATGATCCTGCGACGTATCATAACGCGCCCGCATCTATTCAAGTCGTTGGTCGTACCTCGGAGGATGAGGCTGTGATCGCAATGTCGGAAGTCGTCGACCAGGCTCTGAGAATGAGCAAGTCTAAACTTTAGTAGCGACAATAAACCATCAGCTGCTGCGAGAAAAGGATCAATGAGAATGCGAGTATGAAATACAATGCGAATCAGCCAAGAATACATGTTTGCAATTTTCCAGACCGGTCAGGACAGTGTCAAGCAGCCCACCCACTCCCCTGTGCCCTCGATTTCTCTCTCCTCCCCCTCCCCTCTCCGGACCCCCGCAGCAGAACGCGGAACAGGTCTAATAATGGGGCTAGCCAGGGCCATCGCCGGCCGGAGGGTAGGACTCGACATTGCGGTGCCTGGCCGTGACATTGACAAAAATGCCGCGTTGCCAACACCAACGGTGGGAGACGATGTGGTCGAGCTCGCGGCCGACGCCGACATGATAGGAATGGATATTGGAAGTCTGGGGTTGGATCGACTCTTCGGCGACGACGGGTGGGACTCGCGCAGGTATGACAAGGATGGGGAAACTGCCCGTCGCTTTGATGCATTCTGATATGGGTCGAAGCGCTCGTCAACTGAGGGCATGTTAGCGCGTTTTTAATCGATCGGCATCAATAGACGTACATTTGCGCTTATTGGACCGCAGGGCACTTGTAGTCGGAGGCGGCGTAGAACGCCAGTGATTAATGGACATTGAGGAAACGGAGGACATCGACGGCGACGCAGAGACCTGCAAGGAGATGCATTAGTGAAAATTAGTGAATGAAAAGGGCAGTGCCAGGCAGACTTACGACATCAACGTCCATGCTAGACAAACCTGGACTTTCTGAAAGACACATTGTGTTGAGATCGTCGCCGTTGACACTGCCAGCGGGTGTTCTTATGTTTATAGGTTCACTTCCGCTGGGTATGGGGTGGAATGGGGTGTATGTTGAGTCGTTGTCTTCCCCATCATCACTCGGGGTATCTTCGCGTTGAAATTCGTCGGGGCCCGCCTCCTCGGGGTACCGTCCACGATCCGCGACAGTACGGGGAGTGCGAGGCAGCTCGACACCGGAGGCCAAAAGTCGCTGAAAGGCTGCCTCTGATTGCACCTCGCTCTCGACGGGCCGGGACTCCGCTAACAGGTTTAGAATGCGGGGTGGCTTCAACTGAGGGCAAGAGGTCAGCGGAGTAGACGACGAACAAGAGCGGATGCACTTACGGGAAATGAAAGACGGCGGCCCTTTAATCGCGACTCTGCAGCGAGGTCTGCCCCACGAGACAGTGACCTGCGCGGGGGCGTCAAGGGTGGCATTGGCTTGTTTACATCATCCGCGGCCTCGGGCGGAACGAGAGGGGGTGTCGGGTTCTCGGAGCTGCTCGGGGGCGTTATATCCGTCCAGAGGGCGTCCGACTCGTCCAAACTAGACGTGCTATGGCTCGCACGCCGCTTGTGGGACTTGAATGAAGCGGCCAAAGGGCTGTGAAGCCTGCTGTCGATGGCCTTGGGAGCGAGGAGACTTGGACGGCGGAAGCGTTGGAACAAGGCTGAATCGTCGAGATACCCGGCGGCTATGGCGGAAGGGACGGAGGTGGACGGGGGAAGGTTGAAATCGGTGGAGGAGGTTGGGAGGGGATGCCTCGAGGACGTCGCAGCGGCCTTTGGCATGGTGGGTGTTTGAGAGAAAAGCGATTTTGTGGATGCCTTGGAACCATTGACGAACCGTCACGCGTTACAATCACAACTCAGGAAATGGCAGGCAGTTGAGGTGATAGCTCTCTCAATATATTCCCTGCCGCCGCTGCCTGAAACAATAAACCGAAACCAACAGCGGCCCCTCGTCCTTGGACGTCGCCGTTGAGAGAACTTGAGTCGAGGGCCTGGAGGCACTGGCAGCTTAGGTTCGGAACAAGCCTCTCTCCGGTCCGACAAGCGGACATTCTCGGAGAGAGGCTTGCCGCAAACTCAGAAAAAAGGGGGATGTGTTCAGGACCAGGTATCTCACTCACGTCCCGCCCGATCCCGTCGAAGTAAGCCGCCAATATTTACATTCGAACCATTCCAGTAGATCCCTCTACTCAGATATTTTACTGAGGGACACAACCCTTCTCGCCGCCATGGTTTCGGAAATGTTCTTTCACAGATATTCGGTGAGAACCTCAGAGTTTATTATCGAATTTGCCGCTTTTTTTGGCCTCGATGGGATGGAATAATTAGCTGAAAGATATCTCTCACCAATACCTAATCACCTAAGGACCTTTGAGGCACGGAAAACGCGTTCTTGTGAATGGGTCCGTTTTGGGACGGTGTGACACAACGCGTCTAATTAGTGACGGATGCGATCCGATTTGATCTAACGCCGACTCTCTTCGCTCGTCCTCCACCGCACACTCTCAAGGGCACCCCCTTCATTCTCAACTCAGCCAACACTCTGGCTACCCTCCACTATGACCACAAGTTCTGGCGGGAGAAGCTCCCGGAAGCGGAAACTGGGCTTTCACTGGAGATGCGCCTGCATCTGATCTTCTCGCTCGTCATGTACCTCTCGGTCTCGGTTCGCCAGCTGCTATTTTGGCTGTTCACCACCGATATCCCCAGCGTCTTCCGCCGTGTCTCCATCTTCATGGGCTTCTTCGAATCGGAGACTACGGCGGAGGCACAGTTTGGTCCTGCCATGGTCTTTGGCTTGTGGCGGGCTCGCACTCGATGGCCACGCGCCCAAGCCCACCTTCGAACGATGACGATCCCCTGCGCGCATGAGCTGGCGCTCCAGGACAGCAATCGTCTCATTAACAGCCCGGATCTGCGAATCAGAATGAAGACCTTGACAATTCACCAGCTCCGCACTCTTTTGCACCCCCAGAAACTAATCGACGTCTTCAAGGAGCTTGCTCCCTTCATGTGGCAGATTATGCACACGTTCTCCGCGTCTCCGAATAACCATCGGCGCAGGCAGGCGGCGGAGGGTGAGGCAGAAGCGGAGGCAGAGGCAGAGGCAATAGGGCAGTTGGATGAGGACGTCCTCATGCCAGATTTTGATCCAGACGAGGACGAAGATTGGGGAGACGATCCCGACCTTGAGTCGGGTGAGGCAGATCCCGACTCTGTCCCGTCACACTGGGGACGAGAATACCTCGGGTTTTCGCGCAACCCCGTGTTTGTGAGTGCTTCCGAGCAGCTTGACCGCAGAAAAGCCTTATATATCTGTCTCCAGGCCATTCTCTTGAGCATCAGCATGCTGATTTTCGTTCGCAATCGGGCAACAAACGTTCTGCCGCTCATCCTCGGTTTATTCTTCAAGATATCCGGTACAAGCTCGCGTGTTATCCAGATGCTCAGCAACGCTGGTGTCTGCATCTCGGGCGACACTGTGGAACGGCTCAAAGTCCGAATATCCGAGGACGCAATTAGACTCGCGGTCGAATTGATAACGAGCGGACAAGTCTTCTTCACGATATTCGACAACATCAATATCTTCGTCCGCAAGTCCCAGCAGCGTCTCGCAAACACTAATGACATGATCAACGCGACTAACTGCGCCATTATTGGCATCGCGAACATGGAGCCATTTACCGAGGCAGAACTTGCAGAAAAGCTCGCCTTGCGTGGTAATCGGGCCAAGGCAAAGCCCGCCGACATCTTGCCTACCCCGGGAGACGACGAGATTGTGGGCAGGTCCTTTGTGGCGCTCATCGCGGAGATGATTGTGGCGTACTGTCCTGGGAATGCTGAGTGGCAGGGCCGCAAAGATATTGTCACTGCAGTCGCCGCGATGATGCCCCTAGACCGCCCATTACCTGTGGAGGAAACGGATGGGCGTCCTTTCGGTCTCCTCGACGTGAACGAGGGATCAAAGAAAGGTGTTGTAAAGGTCATGCAGACGGTGCAAGAGCGCAGTACCCTCTCCCAGAAAATCTGGTCCGCAATCAGCCGTATATTCGTTGGAGACTGGCTGACTGCAAACAATCTGCGGGCTGCCCGGCGGGATCGTACGGACGACGTTAACGCAATGGAGCGCTTGGAGTACGCCGATGAGCTGAGTGCTCCATGGCATTTTGCCTTGCAAGCCACTCACATGGTAATGCGGACACATTTCGGCCATGCAGTTGAGGACCCGGCGTCTCTCGCGGCGCACAAAGGCCTCTTGAACCGCAAGTGGGATGTGAACAAGCCCAATTATGCTGCTGCAAAGTCGCTCATCCGCCACTCATTAATTGCACGCATATTGCACTGCATCATGTTCGTTCATTTCAGTTGGCTTTTTCCTCACTGATTGTCGTCCCAGGGTCATCAATGGCTTTACACTATACTCTCAGCTGTCGGGGTGGTCACCGACCCTCGAGGACATACAGACAATCGCTCTGGTGATCTCCAACGATTTTGCGACCGCAACAGCCGCGAGAAAAGCACAAATTGCGGGAGACGACTGGATGGCCCATTCAATTTATTTCATCCGGGACTCATTGTTTTTCATGCTCTTCGAGAAGGCGGTCAGCTTCGCGGACGCGGGGCAACTGATTCGTGTTCTGAAATATTGGGGACTGGCCTTCCGGGGCGTGGGTCAACACAACTACGCCCGCGAGTGTGCCGAGGTCTTGGTCCGCTGGAGATATGAGCTACCCGATAAATTGCGAACGGCTTTGGAGAGGTCTTGGTTTGTTAATCGTTTTGGGAAACCAGGACGTTTCATCCCGTCCGACCTCTACTTGGAACAGTTGAATTATTGGGTCAAAGTCAGTCGCGGTTTCATGTTTCAACTTCAGTCTAACATCGTCTTCCAGCGGGTTTTCATCGCATCCGGCAGTGGTGTTACTGTCCAGTACATCATTCGAAAAGGCTCTGCGTGTGTCGAGGCCTTCCGCGACATCAGCCACATGGTTGCAAATTTTTTCGGTGACCCAGATCGCGCACGGAGGTCCAAGGAAATCAAATTCCATCAAGACATCGAGGCGCTTGTCACCGAAATGCAGCGCCGCAAGTTTCATGTCATCAGCACCCAGGGACACTTTGTCCCAGCCCCGCCGCCGAAGAGAACCACAAAAAAAGCAACGGTAGATGTACCCCGATCTGCAATTGTTGATGTGTTCGTCAGGGGCAGCGAGGAGTGGGGGAGCAAGTTCGATGAATTTATTCGGTCGACTACCTACGACAAGGAACTCGGTTACCCATTGTCCACGCCCGCAGCGGACACGGGAAGCGACACCCTTCGCAGCGGCACAGCTTTCGACAACACGACAAATCCATTGACATATGACAGCTACGCAGATTTACATGGTAACGACGGCGAGGGGGATAATTTGGGTGTCGGTGCGCTAGGTGGAGGTGATGAATTTCACGGAGTAGAGTTTGATGGAGTAGAATAATTATGTTTGACTACGGGATGGGCCGGCCTGAGGCGTGCCCTGCGGTGTATTGTAGGTTGAACTAGGGGTCCGAAGGTTAGCGAAAAAGTCATCGTACGAAGGAGCCGGTGGTGTGTAAGAGTTGAATATGTTGTTGTTGGGTGAATAAAATGAAGAAGGAGGCGGAATATTTTGTTGGTTGGACGGGGTTGGACGCGGTGATGTCCCCGAAGGTACACGACGGCCGCGAGAGGCGGCCGCAGGTGTACTGAGCACTTGCCGTGAAGGGCGAGGCGGCATGGGAGTGAATATTGGTTGAGGTAATGGTGCTGGTGCCGACGCCGCGGTGCGGCTCTGCTTGCGCTGTTTCCGCTGTGATTGGGGAGTGCGAGTGATATCGAGCGTGGGGCGCCAGGAGGATATGACACTGCAGACCTGTGTGATGTCTGTCTCCGAGGCGAGTTCCCAGGCAACCGCCTTCTTGATATGCTTGGGCTCGACGTGGGCGTGTTTCAAGAATGAAGCCGCTGCTGCTACTAGCTTCTCCAGCTGCTTCGGCGGCAGTATGCACTCCGGCGGAAGGTACGGGCTGTTGCCCATGTCGAAATGGCGCTTCTCTCGCCACGTAACGAGTCGCGCTCGGAGTACGGCCCTATCCTCCTTGGAGATCGACTGCTTGCCCTTCACAGGCTCGAAATCGGCGGAGCACTGAGACGCCATGGTGCTGGTGTCTGATACAGCTGAGGCCGCGGAGGAGGGTCGTGGTGGAGGGGGTGGTGGAAGTAGGTGAATAAATTCAGAAGCGTACTTCACGATCCGTGGATCAAGGGAATTAGAGGGCCGGAAGTCCGCGAATAGAAGGGGATTGCAGTGATCGCAGCAGCGAGTAACCGGTGGGTGCCGCTTCAGATCCAGTACCGTCCAGCTCAACTCGTGGGGGGAATTTTGTGAGATGGGGCTGCGCTCAGAAATAAATGTGTCAGTGAGGGTTTTGTAGATGTCGAGGCCGGTCTCTGGACGGAAGAGGGTCGCCATGAAGTGGTGGGAGCACGCTATAGGTCAATGTCAATCAACAGCGTTCGGCGGGGAAGTAACATATGGACAGATATGGACCCACCATCTGTCGAACTTGCCGAGTTGATGAATGCCTCGAGGTTTCGCTCCAGCTTTCCCCGCGACGTTGTATGCGAAACAGGCTCAAGTAGGACCTTCCCCTGCCCCCGTACTCTTTGAACTGCCAACCCCACCTCCGGAGGAGCGGGACGAAATGCCCAAGCCCGGACAAATAGCATGCAAGTACCAATCCCCGTTCTCTTGCGTAGAGTGCGACCCCAACGTTGCCCGAGGATGGTCGCTGCCTTCGGGGCCTCGAATACTAGGGTGTACTCGATATCCGGCACATTACAACCCATTCCCGCGGCGTCGGTAGCACACAGGATGCGGTAGCGTCCGGATCGAAAACCTTCAAAACACTCTTGCTTGGCGGCCTCGGAGATCTGGGACGAGTATTCGTACACGCAGTCCCTGAGGTGCGCAGGCAATGCGCGCCGCCACGTCCTCTTGCCTTGTGCAGCTCCGGCGACTGAGTCGTGGTAGGCGAGTATTTTCGGGATTAATGATCGGTCTGATGTTTCGTCCAGATTCGGCGGCAAGAGATTTAGTGCATCGAGAGTGGGGTTTGCAGCATTCTGGAGCGTCCGGGTAATGTAAAACAGGTTGCTCCTGTCTGTTCCCGCGTCTAAACCCAGAATGGCCGGTGTCCGAAGGCGAGAGTGGTCCATATTATGTTGAAGGTACGCGTCGCACAGGTTGCAGTGCAAGCCACGAATGGCACCTCTTGACCGGTGAAGCTTCGCAGACGATGAAGCTGTTTATACAGCGGCCGGAACTCCTCTCCCCACTCGTCGATACAGTGGGCCTCGTCGACGATGAGGGCTTGGACCCGGTTGCGAAATTTTGGCGTGGTCCAAAGTCTTCCAAAATGGTCCGAGAGCGCCATTTCTGGTGAGATGTACACCAGCTGAGCGGTTTTCTCGGCGGTTTTCCAGACGACTGGGTCCGCTGTATTGTCCTCGTTGATCAAGATGGCCTTGATTCCCTTCTCGCGGGCCTGTTTAACCTGTGATTCGGACTTCAAGGTGTGAACGCAAGACTTCAGAAAAACAATTACCTGGTCGGCCTCGAGTGCCTTCAATGGGCAGATAATCAAGGTGAGCTTTGATTTACCTCCCAGCACCGCAACGGCTTCGAAAATTAAGCTTTTTCCATAGCCAGTTCCAGCGAGGAATATAGAGTCGTAACCCCGCAAAATTCGAATTACCAAGTGGACCTACCAGTCGTCTGGGACGTAGGAAAGTTTGAGCTTGTCCACCATCTGCTGGCGGGTCTCTGCAACGGAGAATTTCCATGGCTTGACTCCCTGCAGGCGTGTTGCGCACGCTGCTTTGTGGCGACGAGGTGTGCCTGGTGAGCGGGGCCTCTGGGCTGAAATCGGAGAGAATGGAGTTCGGCGAGGGGCAACTCCAGGTCTAGGTGGGGTGCGCGGAGGTCGGGGAGTGTTTGTGGCCATCTTTGACCCCGGCGGGGGCAAAGAAAAAGTGCGAGGACGCGACGCGATGCTGACCAATGGTGTCCCAAAGCGGATGGATTTCCGCGCCTCTGAGGTGTTGTTCCCGGGCAGCCCTGTACCTGTTTGAACATTGTAGGACGTACAGGACACGTCTTTTAGCACTTTTACCTCTTCAGAGTACCCAAAAATACCCACATTAAATTAAATGAGACCAATCTTTGCGCAAGGTCTGATTTTCTGACGGCGAGATCAAAGCCTTCGAATGCTCATATATATTCCCGAGGAGCGAAATCTGAGTAGACAGTCTGACGCGCCACGCCAGGTAGATAATTACTTCCACTTTGATCCCGAACTTTCACGCGCTTTCTGTGCCAGTACGACGCGACGAACACATCCCTATTTTCTCTGAGTTTGATGCAAGCCCCTTCTGAGAAAGGCGCGCAGAGCACGTGAATATCATGTGACCAGAAGGCGGCTTGTTCCGAACCTACTGGCAGCTCGCTGATCAGAAATTCCACATTCGGAAGCGCTTACCACACGTGCCTCACTTTGGCTCACTTTTTTAAACCCAAAATGTCCAAGCGCACGGCGACAGAACTATTGACCCCAGCGACCACCGCAGGCCAGCCATTCGCCAAGGCCTCGGGGAGCGGCTCAAAACGCGACAATGTCGCCGTGGACGACATGGGCGAATTTGAGGATGCTTGGGAGGACGAAATAGAAAGTGACGAGGACGTCGTCGACGCCGAGGCCGGACAAGACCCAGACGGTTTGCATTTCATGCCGCAGATTTACCAACCAGCTCATTTTGCCGACCAGGAATGGATGTGGACGACGAGGTTCTGCCCGCTATAGAAGAATCCGACGAACAGCCTGCTGCCCCCGATGTTTTCATCCCCGGAAGACACAAATTGGGTCCGGACGAAATTCTGGAGCCTGACGATTCGGTATACATCATGCGACACTCCATGAAGGTCACTTGGCCGTGTTTATCCTTCGACGTTCTCCGAGACAATCTCGGTGATGAACGCCAACGCTATCCCGCGACATCATATCTGGTTACCGGCACACAGGCGGACTCGGCGAAAGATAATGAGGTGGTGGTTTATAAATTGAGCTCTCTTCATCGAACACAAAAGGACGGAGGTAAGATCTATGATTTTAATTTGCGCGAATTCGTCACTGATTTTCTCTAGATGATTCCGACTCGGAAGACGAGAACGACGACGACGACGAGGATAATTTGGATGAAGATCCAATCGTGGAATATCGTTCAATACCTCACGTCGGTGGTGTGAACCGTGTACGCGCTCAACCACTGCCCCCGTCGTCCCAGCTCCCTCCCGTATCCCAACCCTACCATGTCGCCTCCTGGGCAGACACCGGCAAGGTTCACATATGGGACGTTCGGCCATTAATGGAGGCACTAGACGTTCCCGGATATTCCGTGGATAAACGGCGTACCCATACCCCGATTTACACTGTTGATTCTCATGGCCGAGCCGAGGGATTTGCCATGGATTGGGCTGCAACTGGTTCTTCATTGCGTCTTCTGACAGGCGACATCCACTCCAAAATTTATCTTACCAGTTCCTCACCGTCTGGGTTTAACACCGCCGCGCAACCATTTACCTCGCATACCTCGAGCATTGAGGATCTGCAATGGAGTCCGGTCGATATGACCATTTTCGCGTCCTGCTCCGCCGACCAGAGTGTGATGATCTGGGATATTCGAACCAAAGGACGCCAGAGCGCTGGGAGTATTGACGCCGCACATGAAAGCGATGTTAATGTGATCAGTTGGAGTCGCTCCTCGGCCCACCTTTTGCTCAGCGGAGGAGATGAGGGAGGTATCAAGGTTTGGGATCTCCGCCATGTCAAGAAACGAGGGTAGGCGGCTCGCCCTTGTGTTATTACCCACACTTTCTGACTCGAAACAGATCGCAGGATCCCAGCCCCCAGCCCGTCGCCTCTTTCGACTGGCACAAAGCTCCCATCACGTCCATCGAATGGCATCCCACCGACGATGCGGTCTTCGCCGCCTCCGGCGCCGATGACCAGGTCACACTGTGGGATCTCGGAGTGGAACTGGATGACGATGAGATGGGTGGGGTGGACGAGACACAGACTGGCGAGGTGCCGCCGCAGATGTTGTTCATCCACCAGGGCCAAACGGACGTCAAGGAGATTCATTGGCACCCTCAGATCCCTGGGGCGATCATTTCCACGGCGTCCGACGGGTTTAATATCTTCAAGACTATCTCATTGTAGATGTTGGACTACTCCAACACGTCTATGTCGGGACGAAAAAAGTATAACACGCAAAGATTAGTACAGGGACACGCCATTATTTCCACGCGGAGCTCGAATCTGTGAATGATGAGTATGTTTGGCGTTCTCGCCGAAGATGTATCACCTTGGCAATGTTTTTGTGAATGAGATCCGTCAAAACGGCATAAATGTTGCGCAGGTCGACAAGATGCTGGCGCGCGAGATAAAATTGGTTGTCGTCGTGTTCCTTCAATGCCATCTGCAGCGGGTCGATTCAGTGAGAGATGACTGAGTCCATGGGATGACTATACCGTATAATCCTCCACGTTGGGATACTTGATTAGCTTGGAACAAATCTTCGCTCGGGCAAGATAATCGTTCCGAGCTGCGTCTCGTAGATTAAATGCACTCTCCTGGGAGCGGAGCAGCTCCGCGACGACCTCTGTAAATAATTAGCGTTTGGTGAAACGACAACATTCGCCGGGAGCGAACCTTCTTGAATTTGAACGCCTAGTAATTGTGGGATGACTTGTGAGCAGCAATGAGACAACTCAATTTCATACCAAAGTTGTCTCCACTGCACGATTCATGAGTACCAGATACATTACACAAGGAAGCGACTCACCCCTCAATTCTGCATGAAAGAATAAATGATTGGAGCACTCAAAAATACCACCACGCACTTGGGCATCGTCAGGGAGATCCAGAGTTTGACCTGGTCGGTCAGGACCACCAATTCCTCACACTCCCGCTTCAAATTTGCATGCAGAGTGACCATGTGCTTGTTCATGTGCACAAGATTCGGGAGACGCGCATTTTGCAGGTCGTTCGCGCCAGACGCGCTTGGCGCACTACCGTCGTCAGTTTTCCTCTTCTTGTTCTGTGGTTGCTCCCCGTTCATATGGGAGGCCGCTGGTGGAGGGTACACAGTTGCATCGGTCGTCGTGGACGTTTGGTCGCGGTGGTAAGGTGAACTCGATAGATATGTCGATTGTATCTGCTCTTGGAGTGCTCTGGCAATTAACAGTTTGAGCGGGAGAGAAGCTGAGAGTTTATTTCTCGTACAGGATCTTGGATGAGATCAGCATGCTATCCAGCGAAGAGGACGAGCGGATACTACTTTAGTGGGAAATACGCGAAACACGGCATCCTCTCCGGCGACAGCTGCTTGCTTTTGGAAATCCTGAAGGGCGGACGTGTATTGTAGTCGCGAGAGAAAGAAACAAATTTTACCTCTAGTTTTTGAGCGAGAGCCTTCTCCATGGTCGTGTTTTTCGAAAAAGGCTTCGACGCGTAACTCAGAATGTTCCCGATCAAATTCGACCAAAAGAGACGATTACATAATCGCTCGCGCTGGTATAAAAGCCGGCTCGACTTGCGCTCGACCGCCTCCCCGACTGCGCGCTGGTCCCGCCAATGTCCACCCAAGATGAAAATGACGCGATTTCAGCACTCACCGGTCTGGACCTCAGCAGTATCCTTGGAGACTCCATCCCCTCGACCGCTGGTCTCAACAACCGGCTCGGACTGTCAGGCTTTGCGCTAAACGCCAGTCAGATTTACGGCGACAAGTGGGACGACGACGACGATGTGGTGGGGAGAGGTCAGGGAGATGACTGGGAGGACGAGATTGACAAGGAAATGGAGGATGAGGAAGAGGAGGATCTTTCCCCCGTCAAGGCGGAGCCTCAGTCCCCTGGCGCTCTGAGGCCGGAGCGACGTGTCAAAATCATAAAACGACTAGTCGAGCGCCCCCAAAGCGTGTATGAGCGCTTCCCGTCCTTCGAGCAAGACAAGATCTTGGACTTTAGCGAGCTGTTTAAGGGTTACACTGTGCAGAAGTCTCGTCTATCCAAGAGACCATTTCACAGTAAGTCCTCTATCGCGGTTACGGTTGGCAGAAACTCAATCTGGCTAGTTGAAACCGTGTATCCGAGGAAGAGGGAGGTTCCGAGAGGGTACCTGGAGTCAGTGGTTGGCGATGCGAAACGACAGGTCGAAAGCCAGCGGGTTGAGGCGATCGTCGCCTCCAGTAACATCGAATCCGACTTGCGTACGGCCTTGGAGGTGTGTGCATCACTCTCTCGACTCTTAATAAATGTAATTCAAGTGTGTTAGGAACGCGAAAATACCGATGTTCCCGTGTCTGTATCCCTTCGAGACCGTTCGTTCGACCTCGTCTTGCTCTCCAATTGGGAGGACCAGATCATATTTGAACCGGAGAATATGGCTGTCGATAAGCCGGAGACCTCCGACGTGCCGGCGGAGAAGACGGAAAAAGTCAAAGTCCCTACCGTCAACAACCTCACGACCCCGGCCAACAAGGCACTTGAGTCTGGCTCGTGGACGCAGAGTATTATTTGGGACCCTCGAGCACCTTTCAAAGACTTTACTCAGCTCGAGTTCAATCACGAGGACGATGTCATTCCAGAGGAGCGTAGTGGTTCGTGGTTCACGATCTCCTACTGCTAGCAGCTAAATTCCCTTCCTGTAGCCGAGACTGTTCGACCAAGAAAGCGATTCCGAAATGACATCGGTGTCCGAGACAAATTCAACTTGTCCAACGACCACTTCTACGAGGTCACGAAAGAAGGTGGCCGCCATCGGGTTCGTCAAACATTCGGCCAGCTTGCAGTCGAGCACGCATACCCAGCTCAAAAGCTACAATTGCCATTCGTGAGTCGACATTGCTGTCAACTTTCTTGCAAACTGAATTGGCAACAGTATAAAACTCGGTTGTCCAAGCAAGAAGCGCGATCCTTCCATCGGCCTGCCCTGCAGTTCCCCTCCAATATCGAACTTCGCTTCAGCAAGGTCCGCACTGCCAAGAAGAAAAAGGACAAGGCGGGACGCAAGCTGGGCAAGGGTGGTAATATCGGCGAGGGATTGCGCAAGACCAGCGATATCAGTCTTCGGGATACCAGCAATTTCATATTGTGGGAATTCTCTGTAGGAATTCTCCAACTACTCGTCTCCACCATCATATTAACATGTCCGTGTAGGAGGAGCATCCCCCGATCGTTCAAAATTTCGGCATGGCCAGCTCGCTTGTAAATTATTATCGCAAGAAGAACGAGAAGGATGATCACGTTCCAAAGGTAGGTATCCATCTACTGCGTGATTCCTCGCCTTTCAACTCGCCTCCAAGTACGATCTCGGTGTACCATTCGTCCTGGAGCCTCAAGACGAAACACCCTTCATGAAGTTTGGGTCGGTATACCCTGGCCAGACGATACCTGCCTTGTACAATAATCTTATGCGCGCTCCCCTCTTCCGACACAAACCGTACACGACAGATTTCTTGGTCGTAAGGTGGGTATCCATTTCCACCGGACATCATAATGTGCTCATACATCTGCAGGAACACCATCAAGGGCGAAACCAAATACTTCCTACGAGAAATTAAACACCTTTTTGTTGCTGGGCAGACCTATCCAGTCACCGAAGTTCCCGGACCTCATTCTCGCAAGATCACGAATACGATCAAATTCCGATTGCAGATAATTGCATTCAAGTTACTGCAGAAAAGTGCTGGCGAGCGTCTCAAAATCTCTCGCCTGATGAAGTATTTCCCCGACCAGAACGAACTGCAAATGCGACAAAGACTAAAGGTACGGAAACCTTCGGCTGAATTGTACGTATTTAACGGATCTCCAGGAATTCATGGAATACCATAGGCGTGGCCCGCATCAAGGCTTCTGGCGACTCAAGCAGGACTGGGTGATCCCGTCCGACGCCGACATGCTCAAGATGGTCACCCCAGAGCAAGTTGTCTTGACAGAGAGCATGCAGGTCGGGCAACGACACTTGCAGGATGCCGGATACAGCCAGGCGGCCGATGCGGTGTCGGAGGACAAGGACGACCAATCCAATCTTTCCGTCGAACAGCAGCTGGCGCCGTGGATTACGACCAAGAACTTTCTGTTTGCGACGCAGGCCAAAGCCATGCTTCGATTACACGGCGAAGGTGACCCCACCGGTCGCGGGGAAGCTTTTAGCTTCATTCGGATATCTATGAAGGACATTTTCGTAAAGGCAGGGGAGAATTACGAACAGAAAGTTGGTTAGTACTTCCGCAACTGTATGCTCGCGGTACCCTGCTGACGCCGAGACGATCAGCTGAAGCAGAAAACCGCCCAAAGTCAGCTCATCGGTATAACGTGGCGGAGCAACAGGTGATATACAAATCGGAGATTGAGCGGATCTGGAAGGCGCAATTCGATTCTCTGAGTCGCAAGGACGAGCCACAGCTTACGGCCGAGGAAAGGGAAGAGGATGCTCCGAAAGCGCGCCAGCCTTCCGTCCGACAGGAAACGGTACCCCCGCCCGAGATGTCGCCCGTCGCGGGACCGTCGTCTCCCGCCTCCCCCGCGTTCAGCCGCGGTTCATCCCTGGACCGCGATCGGGAAATGAGTATTGGCCCAGAGTCGAGCCGGCGGGTCCTGAGAATCCAACGCTTGGTATGTGTAGTCATTTCCCTGACGAGAGCGCGCCAAGAAGCCGAGCTTATTCCTTCTCCAAGGTACTTGGCGAATGGCAAACTGAAATCATCCGCGACCCCCGCTGTCATCCGGGCGTACGTTCGTGCGAGACAAGCGCTCGAAGAGGAAGCGACCTTGGTAGATTCTGTGGCGCCCACAGGCGATGTTGACAAGGACAAGAGAGCCAAGAAGAGGTCCCGTGTATTTTACCCTGTTCTTTTTCCCGCGACCGCTGATTGCGGACCCCCATTTAGGCTCGAGGAGCAGATCGCTCGGCTGAAGAAGAACCAAGAACGACGTCTGCACCGCAAGAACGCCAAGATTGTCCAAGCGGGCGGAACGCCCATGCAGTTGAATCGACCTATCAAGCCGGACACGACGGTGAGTGTGCCGTTTACTGGGCGTAGTCTTGTCATGCTTATTCCCCATACAGCGCCGATGCGGCCACTGCCACCAGCTTGGCCATATGAGTACGTTGTGTGTTTCCTGCCAAGCCCTCCTTGGTTCATTTACCTTTCTCTTGTGCAGAAACCAACCGGAAATGTCCGCGCTGGGCAGAATTCAATACACCAGGTCCGGCGACGCCGACAGGCTCTGCCGCGAACCCTCCGCCGACACCCGGGACGCCGAACCTTCCGGGGTTCAACCGCGCTGCGCTGGGCCCGACGTTCGGATTTCCCGCTGCGGTCCCTTCCCCGCTCGCGACCAGTCCCCCGGTCTCTGGAATGGTCGGGGAGGACCCAACGCCGACTCCCACTCCCGCCAACTCTGTTCCCAAAATCAAACTCACCCTGAAGCGCTCTTGACGTTCATCCATTATTGTATTCTTTTTCGTGTTCTGTTGTTGTACAGTATACATTCCATTAACATTGTATTACCACCACAAGCCATATCATATTAGACCATGGTTCGCAAGAATATGTATCGTATCAAAAAGCGGCAGACAACGCGACACGACGATCGTACAGGTGGAAGGGTTTTTTAAAAGGTTGAAAAGACTAGAGCGTACAAGGAGCGCGACAAGCAAGCGTGTATGTGTTCAAACGCGCCTCACGCGGCCGTCATCTCGACGTCGCGCGGGCTCTGGGGGCGCACCGCAGGTGAAGGCGTCGTCACCCTCATCACAGGCGGCGGCGTCCCATGCGCCCTGCGGAACTCGGCGTTGATCGCCACGAGGAGATTCCGGATGAGCTCCGCATGGCGGCGGCGCTCGTCCACAGGCGTCGTCGTCGACTTGGGTGCTGGCGCCGGCGCCGCGAGCACAGGCGGGGCCTCTGCCTTTGGCGTTGTGGCGGCATCAGTCGCGGTCGCAGCTGCTGCCGCCGCCACCGCCGCGCGCCGCTCGAGCTGTATGAGCCCCAGCTGGCGCGCGACGTCTTCCGACTCGCCCGTGCTCCGTGTGCGCGGGGGTGCAATCGAATGCAGCGGGGGCAGAATCGTGATCTCGGTTGGCGCGGGGGACCCCTGCGAGCTCGCCGCGCTCGGTGTCGAGGCGCGCGAGTTGGGCGAGGGGGAGCGGTAGCGCATCTTTATGGGCGGCAGGGTGTACTTGTCGTCGCCCTTGGTGAGGAGCGGGTACAACGAGCCGCCTTGTGAGAGGGATGCGGGCGCGGACGCGTCGAGTTTCATGGGCAGACCTCGGTGCGGTACGGACGGCAGTTTGGGCTCGACGGGGGCGGCTGCGGATTCGGCCGGTCCAGCGCTCTTGAGCAGAATGATACGCTGTATGGACTTGTCCATGAAGTCCGGCTGTGCGAGCTGCGCTGCGGGTGGAGGTCCGCGCGAAGGTCTGAGGTAGTCGAACGTGGCAGCGTCTGGCGGGGGGAGGTTCATCTGCGGCGGCGTCGAGTGATTCGATCCTGAATGCGGCGAGCCGCCATCGTGGGGAGGGGACTGGTTGTGGTACGGCGGTTGCGGGTACGGCGCGTACTTGTTCTGTCGGCGACCGTGGTACTCGCCGTGGTACATCGGGTGGTGGTCGTCGATATTGGGGTACATGTTGCCGTACTGGCCCCCAGACTGCACGGACGGGTGGTGGCCCGTTGAACGCGCAGAGGAGTACGGGGTGGAGGAGTAGTGGTGCTGAGAAGAATTGGAGTACTGGTGGTCTGCGTGGTCGTGTTGGAGGGGAGGGGGGCCTGAGGCAGGCATGCCCGGCATACCTGCTAAGCCAAGTTGGCTGAGACTGACAGGGTCAAAGTAGGATTCCGAAAAGCCGGAGCCGTGGTGGGCCCGGGGGCCCGAGTCTGCGACATCGCGCCCGAGGGTGAGGAGGAAGTCGTTGACTGCCGCGAGTTCCTCGGGTGTGCGAATGTCGAGCGAGACGGAGCGAGGATTGAAGCCGGCTCCATGGTGGCTCTGGGAGTAGGACATGTGGTTTATACGTTCCAGCCTCTCGGCCATGCCTTGGAGAGTATGAGTGCGCCGAAACGACGGAGAGAAGGCAAACTCACGGGGATCGTAGGCCGGGCTGAGACGACGCTTCTTCATGTCGGTGAAAAAGTCATCGACACTGTAGTCGTGTGAGCGCTTTGAGCCGGTGCTGGTTCCGTCCCACTGATTGTGGGGGAACATATCGTCAGTGGGAGAGTGGTGGTGCATAGGGGGCGGGGAGAAATCTGGGGAGGGCGTAGGAGGAAAGTTAGGGTAGGATCCTACTAAGGGATTAACGCCTTCGCGTAAGCGACCGGGCGCAGACTTACCGTCGGATGCGGAGGAGGAGCGGGACTGTGCCCGGGGTGCGGATGCGGAACTTGAGCCGTCGGAGGGGGACTTTGATGGGGCAGACTTGGACGAAGTGACGGGGCGGCCTGTACCGGCGGTAGAGTCGCCACGAACACGGGAGACATAGGCCGGGTCAGCGACGGTGATGGCTTTTGAATGCTTGTGCTGGGCGTGGTGCTCCTCTGTATGGATCTTCTCGTGCTTCTTGAGGTCCTGGGGACGCTTGAAGGACTTTTTACAGATCTGGGGGCAGGGTGAGTGGCTTGTTACGAGGACGAGTGGACACGCACCTCGCAGATGTGCGGTTTGAGGGGGGTATGTACTCTGAGATGGCTGGTGATATGGTCTCGCTTTGCACAGGACGTGCCGCAGTCCTTCCACTTGCAGGTGAGACAGAGGTTGTTTGTGCTCTTGCGGCCGATGTGGTCGTTGCAGAGATGGTTATAGAGTGTCTCTGGGTCGGGGAAGGCGAGGGTGCAGTCCTGCCATTGGCACTTCTGCGTGTTTACGGGCTCCTCGGCCGGGGGGCGCTCGTCGCGGAGGGGGGACGCAGGCGGGACAGAGTCGGGCATGGTAAAGTGCCAGTGGGTGTTGGGAAAGAGATAGTGTGAGTTGTGTTCGCCCTTCATTTTGAAGTGATATGATGCCAAGACACAAGGGACTCGGACACAGTTTACACAGCAATTGTGCCATTTCTTACTCCTTTCAAATCCGCAGCCAAATCTGTGCCGATAGCCCGCATACAAAGCCATACAACCAGCTATTTCATCCCAATTTCTGCAAGACCTCCGACACCATGCCTCTATTGCTGAACTAGTACCAGTTTCGGAAACTGATCCTCTCTTCCAAAGCGTTGAAAGGTTTAACTCCTCATGAGAAGAACTCTCTAGAGGGGCCATGTTTGAACACGGCTCAAATCCAAAGCAACGCCGTAAACCACATTTCCCATTCTCTTCGTGGCATCTAGGAGAGACTCGGGTGGTTGGGTGTTCAATGTTGAGATTTGGTTGCTGTATATGAGACACTACTAGTCACCAAGAATAAAATTGTCCAGTCTTTGACTGGCCTTGAATTGAGTTCAGCTTACCTCCCCGAGATCGGTCAAACTTGAAAAAGCAAGGTAGAGACTCACTTTTGAACGGCAGATATATGGTTGAACAAAGGTGCCAAGGCAGTAGGAATCCGAGGTAGACCCAGGCGTCGAAGTGATCCCTGGAGTCAACTTGGTGTCGATTTGTGTGAAGTGAAAAGGCTGATTCAACCGTGAGAAAATATCTGCCCGCCTTGATGGCGTCTCCAAACGGCGAGAGTGCAACTCGGCGGCAGCCTCCCTTGAGCCAAGCCAGGCTTCAATTACACCAAGCCAAGCCATGGCCTCTCTCCACTCATCCTGTCTCAGACAGCCAACATCCCGGCTTGATCCCCACTGGCAGTTGCATTCGGCAACCATATTTATGGCGATCTGCACACTGAAAAACACCTGTGAGTGAAGAATGCACATTCAGGGGGACCTGGGGGTTCTAGCTGGGCATTATGAGAACTGACTTGGCAGCCAAGTACCTTGGCTCTCCCCCAAGTTGCCGAGATCTTTCCACGATCACTGTAACAACTTCCGAGTCCGACGGTCCTGTTCCGCGAAAAGTTAGACACGAAACCAGTTCAGACATGACGAAAATATCGGGACCCCCGCCCTTGAAACATACCGATACTCCAACGGTGCTCCGCGGTCACCGTTGCTAAAGATAAATCATCACCGGATCGCCTGTAGGCTGTTGCGCTATTATGGCCACTGCAATAATCGATGCCCTGCCCCACCTTGACCGTTGCTCGAAATCCGCTTCGACGGAAACAGTCAATCTGATGGGGTGGGGAAGAAGGGGAGGGGAAGGGAAGGGTGGGAAGGAGGGGGGGAAGTGCCGACAACTAACAACTTCGACCGGGCGACGCGGCGACTCAGCAATATCTGTTTGCGTCTCACGTGATCGCTAGCCCGAGCTTTGACCGACGCCAAGTCGGCCGTTTCAGGGGTCGTTTCCAGCGGATGCAATCAATATAAACTGAAAGATAACGCAGGGGACGGGAGGACATCACCACTCAACTGTTCAGCACCCTTACATCCCGCTCGTTCACGTTCCGGAGTCACGCTGTAAGTCCTCGACGCAAAATTGATGTGGCCGGCGAGCTCGCCGGCGATAGAGAAGGATAGCGGGGATCGGTGGGCGCGCAAATGACCTCTTAGTACGCGAGAAGGATTTTTGATGGCGCGATGCCAGAGACCTGCTGGAGTGAATTTATAACTTCCTTCCTCGCCGAGCTCTTTGACGACCTTTGCGACGCGCGGAGATGACGGTGCCGGTGGTACTCAAGGATGTGGTGATCGTTTCGCATGGGAAGGCGTTAGGAGTGGCGGAGGCGCGGCGCAAGACACCAATGCAACGGGAAGTAGATTTTGTGGTACAGGGACGTGTGCCAGGGCTGCGTTATGGTGACGGGACCCAAGATTGTCGAGCCTGTGGGACGGGGGTTAGCCATCTTTGAAAGTCGCGAAAATAGGACGCGTCGCGATCGCTTTTTCCGCCTCCTTCGCAGCGCGCTCTTTTCGCGCTTCTCCTTCTCCTTCTCCTTCTCCTCCAGGTCCCTCTTTACCGCCTCGAGCCTCTTCTTGGCGACCCACATCGTCACATAGCCAGGCAGAGGACCCGCCAATACCTACTTTGCACCAACAAGGAGGGCCAGATCTCAGTTGGCTGGACGCGTCGCGTATTTTACGGTGTCAAAATCTGCTGGAAGGGGCAGAGGCAGTCTAGAACGCGATGTCGCAGCCATGATTGCGAATGGGCACAAAACGAAAGCGTCTGGAGGACGAGGAAGAGCTTCGAGGTTGACGAGGACGAAGGCAGAGAAAGGAACCGAGATGTGGCAGTGTAGGTTGATCTAACACAGACAAGGGAGTCTCCCTGCTCACATTTCCTTGCCTAACACTCAGGCCAGGCGAGCTTGCGAGCCGGCCTGAGCCAGCAATAAGATAGTCAATACAGAAATGAGAAATACATTAATATCGTGGCGGGTTTGCCAGGCGTTATTGCACGGCCTGCTCCTCCTCCTCGTTCACTCTCAGAACCTTGACCCACTCGCGATAATTAAAGTTCCCCTGCCGGTCCGTGAACGGTCCTTTCAGCAACTTGTCGATCTACCGAGAAACCAATCAGTCGGGAATACCATCCTCCAAGCACGACGCAGCTTACCTCCCTCTCCCCCATACGCTCCCCGACCTCCCCAAGCCGCTTCCGCATCTCCTCCACCCGCACCACGCCCGCATCCGCCTCGTCAAAGCTCTCAAACGCCTCACACAGCTCCGCCTCCGTGTCAAACTCAAACAGCCGCTCGCTCATCATGGTGAGGAACATCGTAAAGTTCACCCCGCGCTCCGTGTCCGTGGGATTGCTCGCAGGGGCGTCGCCGGGCCGCTCGCGGAGGAGTTCGTCGAGCGTCGTCGGCGAGGGGCTGATGCCTGGGATGACATCGTCGTCAGTCGTCGGTCTCGGTCTCGTCTCGTCTCTAAAGGTGGTACGGAACAAATCAAAGCACACCCACCCAGACTCGCAAAAATCTCCCTCAAATCCGCCTCGCCCACCCACCCATCCTTGTCGTGGTCGATCAGCTGGAAAGCCTCCTTGAACTGCTGGATCTGCGGCGCCTGGAAGAGCGAGAACACGCCCGACGGCTCGCGGCGCGCGCGCGACTTTTGCGCTTTCGTGAGCCCGAGCTTGGAGGGTGTGGTGTTTGGGGAGAGGTAGTCTGGGTATTTGGACATGGCGGAGGAAGGAGAGGAGTTGCGCACACGTGATGACCGCGTTTGTGATTGGCGCTCAAATTAACGAGAACGCGCGAACTTTGAGGTTTGAATTTGTTAACCCTTGCACGGTGGTACATGCACAGAATGTAGGTAAATTCTAAGGTAGAATATACCGGGCAATGTGGCTGGTTATATGGCTTTGTATGCGGGCTCGCGGGTATCGGCACAGATTTGGTTGCGGATTTGAAAGGAGTAAGAAATGGCAAAATTGCGGTGTAAACTGTGTCCGAGTCCCTTGTGTCTTTGGCATCATATCACTTCAAAATGAAGGGCGAACACAACTCACACTATCTCTTTCCCAACACCCACTGGCACTATACCATACCCGACTCTGTCCGGCCTCCTTCCCCCTCCGCGACCCGTCGACGAGCCCGTAAACACGCAGAAGTGCCAATGGCAGGACTGCACCCTCGCCTTTCCCGATCCAGAGACACTCTATCACCATCTTATCAGCGCGCCCATTGCAGTTTTAGTAGTAGGAGCTTGAGGTTTTCCACATAGCATCTTCAGGCGCGATCCAACGGCCTCAATCCCGCGAGATGCATCGCTAGCCGATGGTCCTGGATATGTACTTAGTCGGAGCCCGTTCCATGGCAGCGGGCTGCGCATTCAATTGATGCCTGGCCACGGAGCTCTGGAACGCGCTGTCACGGCCAGTGCGCCCTGCAGCGTTGTTGAGGGGTTGATAGTATTAGGACTAGTATTTGGACCGAGTCTACGGAGTTCTTGCCAAAAACATTAATATTGGGGAATTTCCAGCTTGAGGGTGCCAAAACAGGACATGGCCGCAGTGGAAACGGTCTAGGCTCCGGCCCACACCACGCACGACCTCAAGCGTTGGGTTCAACAGCGGGGGGCCAATGGTGTCAAGCCGGCGTGTATCTTCCTGGTAGATGTGCTCTTGACCGCGCAGAGGTTGGGTAGATTTTTTGCTTGATGAACACTTAAACTTCTGTGTTCTGACACCGCGACAAAGAAACTCGGACGGTGAATTTCAGAAAGCCCAAGGCTATGTCCACCAGGAACGCCCCTGCATCAGACTTCATCTGAAAATAGTGCGTAATTCAATCATTAGCCCGACAACAAACGGACCTATACCCTAAGTCTTTCTCGAATACAGCCGCCAGAAATACCACAGCACCAACCCCCTCGGGAGCCATGCAAACAGCTTGAATACACGCGCATTCCCACCGAGGGTCATGTAACCCGGTGGTTTCTTCTGAAGCGCGCGGCGCACGACCTGACGTGCGAATTCCTCCGCCGGAAGGGAATTTGACCCCTGGCTCGCGTTCATGCGCTGAATCATGTTCGGGAGGAACTGGTGATAGCGCGAGCTCTCCGGCAGGCTGCAGAATGAAATGATGTTCACAGATAATTCTGAGGACGGAAGGGACGGGGACGCGCGCACGTAAATCGGGTGGCGTGATTATTGGAGAGGTTCGAGCGGACGGAGCCTGGGGCAACGTACATAACCTTGATGTCGAACGGCTTGAGCTCCATTGACAATATGTCGGACATCATGTGCATTGCAGACTTAGTCGCTGAGTACAGTCTGTAAACCGTTAATGGTGCTTCGACTCCGGAAACTAACTCGCTCACCCGTTCCATGGGACAGCGCTGAGGGGAAGGAATGAGTACTTGGAACGGACTTGATTATCGAACGCACGTTGAGCCAACGATGGAGCCAATGTTAACGACGAGTCCTTGGCGGCGCGTCGCCATGTGCGGGAAGGCGGCTTGCGCGACGCGAAGGGCGCCGTAGGTATTTGCATCAAACGTCGCCTTGACGGTGTCCATAGGTTGCTCACTGCGGCGCGCACCGTGAGCAACAGTAAATAATTGCACACCCAACTCACATCAAGGGACCTACAGAGGATTCTACATGAGCCCAACCGCCGAGCAGTGAATGGAAAGCATACCTATGCCCATAACGCCCGCTATATGTAAAATAGTGTCAGAAGCCGCAAATCGCCCGAGAACGCGTCGCACCATTGTTCACTACTATATCAATGCTCCCGGCCTCCGCAACGACGACCTCCACGACTCGGCGCACATCCTCGTCGCTGGTCACGTCAAGAGTGTTCAGCTTGATGAGCGGATGTGCCTTGAGACCTTCCATAGCCTCCAGCCGGCGCGCCGTCGCATAAACTAGACAGCCTTCGGCAGCAAACCGCTCGCAACTGCTGCTCGGTCAGAACACTCTGGGAAGACAGTACGTGCGCAGAGACTTGCAGCGCGTAGCCAATACCACCCGAGGAGCAGCCCGTTACAAGTACGACCCGAGGAGACATGACGGTTCAAGTTCAAAGAATCCCGATAGTTGTCGGACTCGGCTGCCCTATCATTTTGGCCTCTGTGGATATTCGCTGCGCCTCGGACAACCTTGAACGAACCTTGGCGTATGTTGGGGAATGAAACCCGTCCGACATTTATTTTTACTCCTGGCACGCCGGCATTCACCCTTTTCGGCTGTCTGCCTTTTGTCTCCGAACCCCCACACTCTCTCTACATTCACGAACTGCTTTGCTTTCCTAATTCTTCTTGTTCTACATGCTCCTCCGTCCAATCTTGTGTTTACTGGCCGCTGGAGTTGCCAGTCATGCGGCATTAACCCAACGCGCCACAACCTGCAACGGGCACGCTGAGCTATGCGAGAGGAGCTACGGGAACGTCTCGTTCGTTGGCGCACACGACTCCTACGCCGTCGGCACAAATAATCGTGCGTGCCAGCCCATGTCTTCGCAACGCTCTAACTCCTATTCCTTTCAGTCGCCGTTAACCAAGACTATGATAGTGCGTTCCGCCGTCCCTACTCCCCTGGCCTGGACGACAGTATGAATTACTTCTCCAGTCACACAACAGTTGAACGACGGAATTCGCATGCTCCAAATGCAAGCGCACAACTCGAGCGGAGTGATCCAGCTGTGCCACACCAGCTGTGTGCGCAGCACCCATCCATCTCGGAGTAAGCAATGCTGACATTCCACAGATATTGCTCAATGGCGGAACACTCGCGGACTACTTGGGGAAAGGTGCGCTCTTGTCGGTCTTTAATGTCCGTTGCTTGAACTAGCACCAGTTAAAACTTGGATGGATGCTAACACTAATGATGGTATTCCTTTCAATCGTGTAAATTTTGCGGCTTTCTGAACTGGACTGCTTTCTAGTGGTCACCCTACTCATCGTCAACATCGACAACTTGCCCGCTTCTAACTTTGGCACGGTCTTCGCATCGGCGGGCTTGGACAAACTTTCGTATGCCCCCACCTCCTCTCCATTAACTGCCTCGTCTTGGCCTACGCTCGGTGCCATGATCGACGCCGGCACCCGACTTGTGACATTCCTTGACAATGCCGCAGACCCGACTGCTGTACCATACCTGATTGACGGTCTGTCATTTTTACTCTACCCGCCACGCCCAACTGACTCTCCGCTGCTTTGAAAGAGTTCACCAACGTCTGGGAGACACCATTCGATGTCACGACGTCCTTCGATTGCAGTGTCAATCGTACAAAAGGAGACTCGTCCACCCAGATGTACCTGATCAATCACTTTCTGGACACGATTATGCTGGGCAGCCCCGTTCCCGATGTGGTTCATGCCAATGTTACAAATGCCGTGTCGGGCAGCAATTCCCTCGGCGACCAGGTCGCCACTTGCGTGGCAACCAATGGTCGGGCACCGAACTACATGCTCGTCGATGTACGTTTTTCTGGTGTCCTCGAAAATCCCATCTGAACATTCTTTTAGTTCTATGAATACGGCGGCGGATCAGTTTTCCAGGTCGCCGCGACACTAAACGGGGGTGACTTACAGTCCTACAACTCCCATCGCTACCCCTAAGCCCACTAGTTCGAGTTCGTCTTCGAACTCATCCGGCGACGGCTCATCTAGTAGCGGTGCTTCATCGCTGTCTGCGTTGGTATCGCAATCACAGCTGATGTCGTCGTTGTTCGTCGCGCTCAGTATCTTACTTGGTGCAACGACTCTGGCTTAGCGTTCATTCCTCCACTCGCACGGACTCTGCATCGATATATCATATTATTAGGACACATCTACAATGCATATACAATTCATCGCTACCCCTTGCGCTCCAGTCGCCATTTATACACGCGCGGCTTGTAAGTTTTGGTGTCGACAACTTTGCGTACCGGGGCGCGACGTTTGCCTCGCCTCGCGTCGACCTCGTCTTCGTTCTCCTCATCGTCATCATCAGCGCCTTCCACTGCCTCCACACCCGATATCTTCTTCCGCGCGCCCTTGCCCATCATCTGCCGCTGCAACTCAAACTCGCGTTCCGCGTAGCGAAGTTGTTTGTCGCGGAATAGGCGCGCAGAGAGTTCTTTTAGGAGCCGTGCACGATTGGCAGTCGCCAACTCGCGCTGCTCGTCCGCCCGAATCTCCGCAACGGCCTCCGCGTCCTCCGCTGGTGGGGAATCACGGCGTCGGGATTTTTTGGTGGTGACCTTCCAACCGAGGTCTAGGTCCATTGGTTCGTCGGCCGCAGCAGTGGATGAGGTTGGGACGGGAGTGTCGAGGGTGGTGCGACTGCTGCTTGCATATTGTTGCGCTATCCAAGATAAACACATGAAGGGAAAATGCAGTCCGATTAGCATACCTTCTTCGTTGTCCTCGGCAAATATAATATGCTTCGGCGCGCGCCCCTTGCCCTTGCGCTTGGACAGGATACCAGCATTCTGCAGGGTTTCTATTTCACCGGAATTGAGCTCATCCGTGTCCTCGTCATTCTCCAGCGCGCCGGGGGTCATCAAATCGGCCATGGCCATGAGTTGGAATTTTAGTTTATTGATTTTCTGCCAGTTGAAGCTCAGGGCGGGTTGTGACCGACGGGAGAAAAGGCAAACCTTGAGACCCGCAGCCCGCATGGTGCGAACATAATTCTCATCTTGCGTCTTGAGTACTTTCACGATGTCTTGAGGTAACGCGACATTTCCTCGATCTGCGATGTGCAGCCCGCCCTGGAAAGAGATCAGGACATTGAATACAAGGCATCCAAGTACTCCCAACACACCTTGCTGGCCTGCTTTGACATGGAAAAGTAGAATTCATCCTTGTTCCTCTCCGCGACTTTTTGTTTCAAACGGGTTAATCTATCCTGCTTGGAGTGGTAGTCCCGCGCGCGCTTGACATAGTCCGCATGCTTCTCGAGAATACCGAGCCTCGCTCTGTGTGCGAGCTGAGAGCGCTCCTTGTGGTTGCGGCGGTGAACGGAATTTTTGAGTGCCATGACCGTGTGATGTGACCCGTTTCGAACCAAAAGGAGCATTCGCAATCGGGACCAAATTCCGTGATTCGACCGCTTTCCTTTGTCCGTCAAGCCCAAATATGAGTTTTCAGCATTTTCGCCTTCAATCTGAGGCGATTCAACCACATCTTGTTCAACCCGCAGTCCAGGTTCCCCAGCAACCCGCCGTCGAGCAGTTCCAGATCGCCAATACCAACAGTACCTTTCCTACCAATGCTCCTGTCGCCACTGGAACTAAACAGCCATATGGCTCTGGCGACCAAGACGACGGCTACACCCTGGTTTTCCCAAATCTCGAATCCTTCTATGAGTGGCGCAATCACGAGGAGGAGACCAAGATGGTCGAATTCGTAAAGGTTGCTGCACTAGTTCGCCGTCCAGATACTGTGTCTCAAACATCACTCAGGGAGACACCCATGGAAGCAAAGCGGTACCTCCTCGTTTCAAAGACCATACGAAACTTGTATGTGCTCGACATTCCCGGAGCGGGCGAAAGAAATACGTCAAAAAACATCCGGAGCGCGTACGAAAGGTTCCGAGTCGAAAAGTGAGCCCAAACAAAGCCCTTTCTCCACATAATTCCGACCCCCAGTCAGCTTGAAGGAGAAGGCTGCTCAGCGTCAATCAGCTTCAAGACTTACTACGATAAGGATGAAGTTCGAGCGTGTTGCAAGTGTTTTGGACGATTTCCGACCGAATTTGTCCTAAACTCTTAATCAGATATCGCTCAGCATTCACATGAAATCGGACTCGCCAACCTGCCATTTACTCGACGAGGACGCAAGGCTGCTGCCCAGCAAGAAAAGGACAAGCCGGTTCGCAAGCAGCCGAAGCTGACCCATGGTTCGTCGCCCAGCTCGGCCGGCGCCGCTGCTCCGAGCACTTCGGGTGCCCAGAATTCGGAGCAACTTGCCAGCGCGATCTCTCTTCTAGCACCCTTACCGGGGCAGACGACCTTTCCTGCTGCTCAACAACCCCCCTCTTACGCCCTATACAAACAGCCAGCGCCTTCGGCAGTGGGAGCAATGTCGCACGAGCGTTGGGAGAATATGGCGACTCTATTCGAATCTGTGCGGGGGCATGCGCGGACGTTCGAATATCCTAGCGCGAGTGTAGCTGCGCTGGAGACGGTGCTCATCCGACTGTATTTGGAGAGCCCTGTGACGCTGGGATCGCAAACGCCTGGGTCAGCGGTGCAGACGACGACTCATAATGCGGTGGTCAATAGTAACATTGACCCCAATCTGGGAGCAGACAGTGACGGTGATGCGAACGGGTCTGACGAAGGATGAAGAGTGTCGAGGACGATGGCTTTTTGAGGAATTAGATTCAGCTGTATTATCTTGTTGTAGACCATTTAAGGATGATGATGACATCACCCGGATAAAGTCTCTTTGCGATCTCCCACCTTTGACCCGCCCACAATGTCGGCCTTGGCCTTTGCGAAAGCGTTCAAGACGGAGAAACCGCATGTCCGTTGATATCCCGCCATCGCAGCCCATCTTTAACCCGACTCGCCACAGAGCTCCATCACAGATTGGGTCGACATTCTCACTGCGGAATCGGTCGCGGACGAGGCATACGACGGGTCAGTTGTCCCTTGCGGGTCTCTGCATCCCGCTTAGCCACTCCCAGAATCCCAGAGCTCGTAGACTCCATAAACCTTCAAGGGGCTGGGTGATTCATGTCCTTATCCTCCCCGAATCCCGCACCCTCAACGCTCGCCTAGTCCAACAGAGGCGTCGCGAGCCATTCGGAAGAAGCTCAAGCATGGCCGCCCCCACCAGCAGTACCGGGCCCTCGTGGTTGGTTCAATTTCTACCGCCACATGCCGCCACATTTCAATGTCTCACTCTACCAGATTCTGAAGGCCCTGGTCGAGAACTGTGGCCACAAATTCCAGAGTTGGTTCCAGTGCCCTTCATTGCTTTAGCCTGCTCACACCGGAACAGCCACGTTTGCCGATGGCCAGCTTACTGACACGCTCAAACATCTTGCAAACGACCCGAGCACGGATAAGAAAGTAAAGAAGAAATTGATTCTCATTCTCGGCTCGTGGGCAGACCAATTCAAATCCGAGCCCTCGATGTCGGCTGTCGCGGGGCTTTACAAGCAAACCAGACACGACCGCCACGAACGAACGCACCATCTGGAAACCCTCGGCCTGCCAGACGTTGACGCGATCGAGCGCGAATCCAAAAAGAAAGCCAAAGCCAAAGAGGAACGTTCTCAAGCCAAGGCGAAACTCCGCCAGGACGAGGTGGACCGCCGCCGGCGCGAGAAAGAACGGAAAAACAAGCCGAAACGCGCGCCTTTTGACTTTGAAAAGGTCAGTGCGAGGTTCAACCTTCGTCTGGACTTGTTGACGATTCTTGTCCAGGAAAAGCCGCTTGTCTTGGCGAGTATCGTGGAAGCTTCGCAGGCGTCGAGCAACCTAGTCAACGCAATCACGGTATATGCTTTAACTTCAATATAGTATCTTCATACTTACACTCCCGCGAAGCTCGTGAACCAAGAGAAGGAGAGCCTTGTCACAAATGAGCGAGTCCAAGAATGTCTCGCCATGGCAAAGCAGGTCCGCAAACCTGTCGTTCGGTATATCCAAGTACGCCAAGTAGGACACGTGCACCGGAACAAGGCTAACACCATCTACAGTTGGTCGAAAACGAGGAGCTCATCGGTACTCTGATCGAGGCAAACGACCGCATCATAACGGCCTTGGAGATGTACGACAAACTCTCGACGCCTAACCCTGAGGGCCAGGCGGACGACGTCGCGGCCAAGCTCGCTGGCGTTCACTTCAATTCGTCGGAAACCGAGCTGAACAAGCTGCAAGAGAAACAACGTGCAGCTGTGGCGCGGGCCAAGCAAAATTCCTTCCGAGGAAAACCGCCCATGGAACACTCCACCCACCTACACCCTGACCTTCAGGAACTCAGCTTCGGCGCAATCGGGTCCTCCTCGCAAAATCTCCCCGCCCCGCTTCGACCATCCGCGCTGTCGGATGACGGAGACGAGTCGAACGATGCTTATGCTCGGGGGTCGCTCTCGGATTTCAGCGATTACTCTTCTGATGAGGAGACCCACTATACAGCGGGTCCCTCTACGCAGAGAGATTATGTTACTGTTTCCGATGACGACGCGGCCCATCGCGGCAAGAAGGTCGGCAGTCCGGTGTCGAAGGGCGCTTTAGTCGATGTCGACGATCCTTTCGCCGACCCTTTTGCCGGATGAGCAAAACGGACGAACGACCGACCTACTTGCTTGCTGCTTACCATGTATTATCTGATCTTAATTCTGTACACCGGTTGGACTTTCATACTTGGTTCGCGTATTTAAACTACAAGGGGAGGTGTATGTACTTTTTTTTCCAGCAGAATTCAAGTTATTGCCACTGTATGATGGTCCTCTCGTTCCCTCCAACCCAGAATGGGCGAAGAGTTTCTGGTAATGCGATACCCGCGAGCTCACCATGCTCATCGAATATGGCTCCATTTTCCAGGAGCGCGATTATCAGCCGAGGAATTGCAGCCGCAGTACCGTTCAGGGTATGCGCAAATGCGGTCTGGGCGGTCGATGTCGGAGAATTATCCTTGTAACGAATATGTAACCGGCGAGATTGATAATCCGTGCAGTTGGAGAGGGACGAAACTTCACCCCAGGCGCCACGCCCGGGCATCCACGCCTCGATGTCGTATTTTCGGTAAGCGCTGGCACCCAGCTCTTCCGTGGGCATGTCCAAAACCCTGGCGAAGTGTTCAGTAACATGTCCTGGCGCAAAAAAAAAGAGAGAGGAGGCACCTGAAAGGGAGGCCGAGGCCATCCAAAATGGCCATTTGGACGACCTTCATGTCTTCCATCATCTTCTCACTCTCTCCCTGTCTCGTCACGGTAAACAGTTCGACTTTAGTGAACTGATGCACGCGATATAGCCCGTGAGTATCCCTCCCTCGAGCTCCGGCTTCGGCGCGGAAAGAATGCCCCACGCCAACCACCTTCAATGGCAATGTGTTCTCTGGTAATATTTTACTGACGAACATACCAGCCAAAGGAATTTCGGATGTAGCGGCGAGTATCAAGTCGGAAGACTTGGAGTGAAGCTCGTACACCTGCGAGACCGGAGGGTCCGAGTGGTCGCGTGGGTGGAAACCGCATAGCGTGGCGATTTCAGTCTTGACAACGTCGGGCGGTATGACGGGGGTAAATCCATGCTTGATAGCAACGGAGAGGGCGTAGTTTGTGAGGGCCATCTCGAGCAGAGCACCCTCGTTGAGAAGATAGTACCACGAAGAGCCCGTCACTGTGGCCCCGCTCTCCAGATCCAACAGATCGAATTTCCGCGCGATCGTCACGTGGTCGCGTTCCGGCGTCGCAGGGATGGGTACTGGTCCGTGCGTGGAGAGGGTGACCGCTGCGGACTCGGGACCTAGGGGCGAGGAGGGGTGGGTGTCGTTGGGGATCGCGAGAGCTAGGGAAAGAAGCTGGTCCTCCACGGATGCCAGCGCCGGTTCTAGCCGGGCGATTTCTTCCTTGATCTTCAGAGCTTCCCCCATGGCAGCGTCCTTTGCCGCAGTGTCATTTTCCTCTGCGCTGCGGCGTATGCGCTCTCCAACGACCGAGCGGGCATTCCGCTGGGCGTTTAGGGCGCTGGATAGAGTTTTAAACTCCGTGTAAGCCCGCGCAACGGACTGGATTGCATCTAACGGGAGAGGCGCCTTGCGGTTCAAGGCATTGGTCGACTTGTACACCATGTTTTCGCAAATGTTTCGATAGTCCAACCGAGGCACGGGTATCGCCCTATGACGGTGGTGCGGGGGTCGCGGCATTAGTGGACGAGAACCTGCACTGTCGTTTGGCTCAATGTAGGGTGTTGGGCACGGGACATTGCGAGAGGCCAAAGCACTCACCCGAATATAAGAAAGAGCGGATGGCCGGGGTTGGCCAGCGGACTGACGGCGCCATGAATGAGGGGAAAACGGCCGGCTTGAGGCTCTTGCGGTACACACCCAAACAACGCGTCTTGCTTTATGGCCACCTCGACCGCCAGGCTCGAAATACCCTATGAACTTCCATGGTTTGTCCTTTTCTTCCTTTCCTCCAATCTTGATCTCCGATACCTTCCAGGGTTGAAAAGTACAGACCAACCGTCCTGGATGATGTTGTGGGCAACGGGGAGACCATTGACCGCCTCAAAGTAATCGCAAGGGATGGCAACTGCCCCCACATTATAATATCGGTCAGAGCACTCGCGTCGTGTGCGCTTCTACTTGCTCATGCGCACTCTAGGGATTGCCGGGGATTGGGAAGACGACCAGTATTCATTGTCTTGCACACCAACTGTTAGGTGACGCCTATAAAGAGGGAGTGCTGGAGCTGAACGCTTCGGATGAACGGTATGTGCGCCTCCGGTGTTGCACTCCCGGACTAAAATATTCTCAGTGGCATTGACGTTGTCCGAAACAAGATAAAAGCCTTTGCGCAGAAAAAAAGTGACGCTCCCGAAAGGCCGCCATAAAATTGTGATCCTTGACGAGGCTGATAGGTACCTACTCATGTCTTCCTCTTGTCCGCCGTTCTGATCTGTCCGAGCATGACCTCTGGTGCCCAGCAGGCGCTCCGGCGGACGATGGAAATCTTCTCCAACACTACCCGCTTCTGCCTTGCGTGCAACATGAGCAACAAGATTATTGAGCCTATACAAAGTCGATGCGCAATTCTACGCTATGCAAAATTACGGGATCAAGAAATCTTGAAACGATTGCTTGAGATCTGCGAGATGGAGAAGGTGCGTCTTTTATATTCAGAGAGTAGGTTGGATCGCTGCAGCTGTTCGTCCAGGTGGAGTACAACGACGACGGCCTCACCGCGCTCATATTCACGTCCGAGGGTGACATGCGGCAAGCAATCAACAACCTCCAATCGACCCATTCCGGTTTTGGTTTCATCTCTGGGGACAACGTCTTCAAAGTATGCGACCAGCCGCATCCCATCATCGTTCAGGCAACTATTCGAGCCTGCACAAAAGGCGACATCGGTACCGCCATGGAGAAACTCACCGAGCTTTGGGACCAGGGATACAGTGCCGTGGACATTGTCGTTACAATATTCCGGGTGGTCAAGACTTTTGACGAGTGCGCCGCTCTCCATGCTTACCTTCTGTTGTGGTTTGACGACACGTTATCAGAATGCAGGAACACACGAAACTGGAATACATCAAAGTTCTTATCTTTCTAGGTCCATTTTTCTCGACTTACCCTCTCCAGGAAATTGGTTTCACGCATATGCGAATCTTGGAAGGCGTCGGAACACTGCTTCAGCTGGCTGGTTTGGTGGCCCGCCTTTGTAAAATGGTAAGCTGTGGTATTTCTCCACGGAAAATGTCTGAACTCGTGTACTAGAATATGAAACCCGACCTCTTCACAATATAAGTAGAGAGTGTATGTACTTGTAGCTAATTTGGCCCGACAATGAACGGTATGCAACGAAATGTGAACACAATGTGAGACGCGGATGAGCTCGCAGGCTGTGAATACTTTGGCGCGTCAATCAATCGCGTTACATCGAGTCATGTGTCGTGACAGGCTCGCGTCGCTGATTCATCGGCTTTCATCGGTGCTTAGTCTGTGCTACCAATCGCCTTCGACATGAGCTCGTTGGAAACACCAGTCTCGCGACGACTGCAGTCGGTCAAGCACATTATCATTGTCCTGGCCGGCAAGGGTGGCGTCGGCAAGTCGTCCGTGTCCACGCAGTTGGCCTTGAATCTGTATCGATCGACGCCAACTGCCCGAGTTGGCATCCTCGACGTCGATCTCACCGGACCATCCATTCCTCGAATGCTGGGCTTGGATGGCCACGGGGTACATCAGAGCAGCGATGGCTGGGTCCCCGTTTACGCCGACGGCGCAGAGGCACGACTCGCATGTATGAGTGTAGGATTTCTTTTGAAGAAAAAAGGGGATTCAGTGGTCTGGAGAGGACCGAAGAAGAACGGGATGATCAGGCAATTCCTGAGCGACGTTCGATGGGGAGATTTGGACTACTTGGTCATTGATACGCCCCCCGGTGAGCTCAGACTGCAGCGCACCTATTCCATTTATTAAACTTGTCCTTTGATAGGGACGTCCGACGAACACCTCTCGCTTCTCGAGCATATGGCTCCCGTTCATTCGCGCCTCTCATCAGTCATTGTCACGACGCCCCAAGCAGTAGCTCTTATGGACGCCATGAAATGCCTTTCATTCACCCGAGCGGTAAACCTGCCCGTCCTCGGAGTTGTCGAAAACATGAGTGGATATGTGTGCCCATGCTGCGGCGAAATCAGCAATGTGTTCTCAACCGGCGGAGGCGAGGAGATGGCACGACGCGAAGGGTTGAAATTCCTGGGGAGTTTGCCGGTGGACACTGAACTCGTCAGCCTTCTAGACGCGACTGAGGTGGCCGCCGACCAGCCCAGTCCCGAGAAGACAGCAGCATCTTTCCCGCTGCTGGAACGATATTCAGCCACGTCCTCTGCGAAGCTCTTTCAGAATATTTTGGATGGGATTGTCGGGTCGCTTGAAGCCGTGGGACGGGGCGAGGCAATATATACGCGGCCATCACAGTGACGATTGACAAAGCGCCTCGAGGTTGATTCAACGGTCACGACCCTTTTGCAACCATACCCACCCTCGTTCCGAATGATAGGTCGACAGCCGACAAGCGGCGGGGCACAAATAGAACGCAAGGGCTGTATTCAGTGGCACATACTTGTATGGAAAGTGTTCGATACGGTACAATATACTACTCAAGTTTCTCCTTCTCCTTCGCCTGGTTGCGCATTCGATTGTTTCTCCTTCCCTTTACCGGTAGCGATGTTGGCTTGTCCAGCTCCTTCGGGTTTGTTCTTTTCGTCCGTGTTGACACGTTTAGCGGCGGAACCTTCTGGTTCTTCGCTTGCCTTGCGTTCTGTAAATTTGAAGTGAGATCGGTGCATCGTGAGTGATATTTCTGCTCACTGCTTTGGATTGGGAGGTTTGACGGTCCAGCGGAGGGAATAGGCAAGGTAAAAGCGGAGACAGCTCGCTGCTGTTCGGCATGGAGTCGAATTTCTTCGGGCGACAAAGTAACAGGGCGGTACGGTCCGATCGCGGATTTGTATGGACTAGGGGGCTTGATTTGCGGGGGGCGTAAGATCGTTACTTGCTGGATCTCGCCTGAGTTGAAACAATTAGTATATTGTGGCGCGGTCATGGTTAGATGTTCTGACCGCAGAATGAATCACTGTCTCCAATACCGTGGTGAATAAGAGTGAATTGGCATTCGACGAGAGCCCCCGTGATCTTAGATGCGATATCGAAAGGATTGGTTATACGGGCATTGTTGGCGTCGAACACTAGGAAGGGACGGATAACATGGGTGTCACTGATTTTCTCGAGGGCGTCACGGCATTCAGTAGGGACGGGCCAAGATCGAATGTCAATATTGGTATCTAAACAGGTATGTCAGTGAGTGGAGGAAAGAGTTTGAGTGGGCGCACCGCTGTTAGTTTCATTCTAATGGACTGTTAGTCTAGACCAAGATATATCGGACGCGTAGAAATACCTTTTTGTCAAACACGTGGAAAGAGAACCGGATGGCGTCTTCTTGGCCATCTTGAACGATGAGCCATTTGTTTTGTCCTGTCTTGGAGATTTGAGTTTGAAGTTTTTTGAGTGCGGTCACTGTGGCTGGGAAGTCTGTGGCAAAGACCGGGTCGTTTTCTACCAACATGAGTGGAGAAGTCGAGGGAAGAACTGGCTACGTACTTGGTTTGAGGATGGTAAAGGTATATTTTGCGTCGGAAAACTTTTTGTTGTAGGTTTCGCCCGAGTAACTTGACCTGTAAAGTAGGGTCTCTCTTAGCGTCGAGTTGTGGTTCAAGTGGAGGGAAATGCAAACCAATTTCCAACCGGTCCGACCTTGAGTTGGTTGGAATCGGTTACTATCCCGATTGCAATGAGAACTGCGTCGGGTGGTGCTGGACCGTCGGGGTCAATAGGCCCTGGCATGACCTTTGTGAGCGTCGAGGATTTGCCGGTTCTGGTCCAGGCAACTGAGGAAGCAAACAGAGTGCTGGGTAGGTACTCTTTGGTGCGCATGAGATTTTCGCGGTGAAAAGCAGAACTGAAGGGCATGGTGAGCGAGTCGGAAGTGGGTTAAGATGATTCGTGTTTGCACTCTGGTTATATTTATTTGGAGAACGAGGGAAAAACATAGGTAGTCGATCATCGGCGAAGTTTAGCAGAACAGGATTCAGGGTGAAGAGCGGTCATGGGTTGGAGTTAATCAACGATTTTACATTTGGGGTGCGCGTCAAATCGTGGGGTGCGCGTCAGATTGCGGGGATAGTGGGAACGCGAGTGCGAATGTCTTCGAGGACACCTGGACTGTTTGTGAGGGTTGAGGGCGAGGGAGATGGATGTGGACGCACCGAGCCAGTACCATTTGGTTGGGTTCGCCATTGAGCTTGGAGCGTTAACGAGACCGGGATCTAATTCGGAGTTGGCTGTGCAGAAATGAAAGCAGCAGTTGACGTACCTAAGAAGCTGAGAACGTAGATATGAGCGCTGCCTCTCCCCTGGTATTCCGTCACGAGTGGTTTGGACCCGTGCAGCTTCGGTCGCATGGTTTTTGTGGTCAAAAGACGGAGGGGGAAGTTTTCAAGTGCACTTGTTGGTGGTCAGGAACAAAGAGCGGGATTGCAGAGCCTCTGCGTAGAAGACTAATGTTGATTTCGGGGTGCACTATATCGGTGATCGTCTTTCCGGGCAAAATGGAAGCATGACGGTGTTGTGGGAAGAGGTGGTTTGCGATTGGTGGATAAATATCGAGGCAAAGCTTTTGGCTGTTGAACGCAGAGTGGAAGACGCGTTATCGACGAGTTTCAGATTGTTGTCGACGATGGCGGGGACAGGTAATTTGTGGTTTCCAAGTGGCATGATTCGAACGAAGGCAGGATGCACATCGAGCACTTGGTTTGTTATGTGGCAATAGACGGTGGAGGTCGGGGATGAGGGGAAGTGAGGCGGCGATCGTGAGAACCGTCTGGCGATCATGTTTCCGTCCGTCAACAAGTATAAACTCACCTTTGTTGACCACGCACTGCATGTCTGTCCCTGCCACTACTACCGTCAGGGCGCGCGGGAGCATCTCCGTGCCCCGCGTGCCCTCGGCGTTTCTTGTTGGTCGTGGGTGCAACGACGAGCCTTGCGAGCCTTCAATGCCTGGGTTACCCATACGTGCTACCCAAAATGCAGGGTTTGAGCTCAGTTCCTCGGACGGATTTATACTCTGTATTGCATCTTGCGCAAGGCACGGACATGCCATGCACATTTGCAGTACCAGTATTTGCAATCCCCGCGACTGGAGCTGGGTCAAACGTCCATCACGGTGTCAATGTTGACGGTAGACGCGTCAAACGCGCTCAAAAATGGTCATTGGCAAAAACAATCCACCATACACCTCCTAGGCTTTGAATCGTGGCCTCGGACGCGCTCCTCCACTGCGATTTTGGATTGTGGTCATCGTGTTTCCTCCCCGGGCCGGGTGCACAGCCACATTACTTTTTCCTCTCACGACCCACCACCGAGCTGGTGCCCCGACCATGCTATCCTCGCCGTTCGCATTTCCATCTCCAACCTGCACAACGAAACGAAGAAGAGCTTTTCGACGGTCATCGGTGACCTTTACAACTTTGGTGCGTGGTGCCGTCGTAGATTCATTCCGTCTCCTTATGCCGTGCCTCAGGTCAATCCGAAGACCGGGCGACCAGCCTCCCTCATCTCCAAAGAAACCTACGACGTCGTGATGGCCAATACCGCCACCCTCGACGCCGCGATTATCTACAACCGCGACTTTACCTACAACTAGTGCGCATCGAAACTTCACTCGTTACTTCTTGCTGAACACGTCCACGCAGCTTCGGCTTCAAGACCCTCGAGCGGTCATACCTCCTCCGTATCGATGGTCGCGTCGTCGAGCGGCCCCAACACCTCATCATGCGCGTCGCGGTCGGTATACACGGCACCGACCTCGACCGTGTCATCGAGACCTACAATCTCAATCTCATGTCCGAACTCTACTTCATGCAACCCTCTTCAAGGCCGGGACACCACAGCCGCAGCTCAGCTCGTACCTCCTCTGCATGAAGGAGGACTCTATCGAGGGCATCTATGATACGCTGAAGAACTGCGCGATGATCAGCAAGAGCGCTGGCGGGATTGGTCTCAGCATTCATAACATCTATGCCACCAGGTGTGTATACTCTTCCTTATCGTGTATATCCTGTTTACGTTTCTTCTGTAGGTCCTACATTGCCGGTACCAACAGCTATTCGAACGGCATTGTCCCCATGCTCCGCACATTCGACGCCACCACCTTATACGTCGACCAGGGCGGTGACAAACGTCCCGGCGCGTTCGCTGTGTACCTCGAGCCGTGGCACTCCGACATCTTCGAGTTCATCAACCTCCGCAAGAACTACGGGAAGGAGCATATGTGCAGGCGCGATCTCTTCCTGGATCCCTGATCTCTTGTAAGTGTCGTCCTCCTTCGTCGCGGTACATATTGACCTACCTCAGCATGGAGCGCGTTGAGGTCAATGAAGACCGGTCGCTGTTCTGCCCCAACGAGGCTCCCGGGCTGCAGGAAGTTCACAGCGCCGAGTTTGAGGCCCTTCATCCAAGGAGGGACGCGCGTGCAAGTCGATTCCTGCCCATCGAGGCGCAGATCGAGACTGGTGGTCCCTTTATGCTATACAAGGTCGTTGCCAACTGTAGGTCACTTTCCTTTATTTCTGCTGACCGTAATTGATTGTCGTTCAGCCAAAACAAACCAAAAGAACATCGGTACAATCAAGTCGTCCAACCTTTGTACCGAGATCATCGAATACCCGCCCTACCGTCTGGAATCTCGCCTCTATCGCCATCCCGCGGGCCGTTTCGAACGGCAAGTGCGACTTTCAGGACCTGCATGACATTCCCAAGGTCGTCGCCTTCAACCTCAACTACGTTATCGACGTCAACTACTATCCCATCCTCCTCGTCCCCCACCTCCTCTTCTTTGTGTGAGCAGTTGCCCGCCACACTATTGCCGGTGTTCGACTCGCGCGACATCGCAATCCAGCGCCAGTCCCTCTCACCGGAGCCTCTGTGCTTCTCCCTGTCCCCGCTACGTTCCCTACCGCGGAGTCCTACGAGACAGAATGTTCGCCGACATGACGGGGGCAGACTCCGACTGTGCGGATGCGTTCTGGAAGCTCAAGGAGTGCGAGTTGGAGGAGGCAGAGACGTATCGTGCTGAGGAGCGACAACCAAGTTGTCGACACGATACTGTAAAGCGGTCGCCGAAGTCGACACTACCCTGTTTTTCGTTTACGAAACGTGCTTTTGTCATTGGGTTTGTTCAACCGTGGGATTTGTTCAATAGTGCGGCGAATTATATTCAAGAAAGACGATTCATTGTTAGCTTTCATACATAGGAGAGCTCTCGTTTACCAACCAATGAACGGTAAATTCTCAAGACAATTCATCAGACCCCCCATGTTCACGAATATTCCTTGCTAGTCAAAGCTATCACCGGTAAGTGTTAAATACCAACTAAGATCGTCTTTCGCCTGTTCCAAAGTTTCTGCTGCTAGTCTCTGCAGTCGTTTTTCCTCGTCCCTGACTTCCTGCGGTGCATGGTTCTGTATGTTGCGGGCATTCACTTCTCCTAGTATTCCAAGGCCTGTGAGTTTGGTTTCACCGCACTTGACCCTGGAAAGCATGACATAGGATGATGCGATTGTTGTGCAGCTCTCCAGATGAATTGTGGCTGCGTCCAGTGACCGACTCTGGGAGTTGTGTGCAGTGAAACTGAAACCCCCAATCAGAGGCAGTTGGCTACGCGTAGCGCTATATAGCTTTCCACCCTTGGCCTTCTGGTATTGGATAGATTTCGATACCAGGGGAATTCGCAAGCGATGCGGGAATTCGGCAGCAGGATCTCCAGAGGTGTACAGTGGGAGATCGACCTCGGCAGATATTGCATATCGGCGGCCAGCTTTGACCTCATACTCAACACCAACTAATGTTCCTCCGCTTCCGTTGGACACTCCGAGTTCAACGGCGATATTTTCAACAATGAAAATGGGCATGCCAACGACAAGAGCCAATCGTCCGCTGAGATCTTCGGCAAGGGACTTGATGGGAGTGTTCCATGCATCGCGAGCATTTTGTCCGGTGAGTAGAGTTTTGTTGCGACCACGGCCAACCATGTCCTTGGCGTAGTAAATTGCAAACTCCTGCCCAGTCGCCCGAGCAAAAGCCTGTGTCATGAGCCAATCGTGAGTGTTTCGGACGTGGTTGGTATAGGTAATGAGTGGGGCACCGCGATTCGGTGACTGTAGCCATCTCAGGATGTCGGAGAATTTTGGGTCAACTATGCTCGTTGGAGTCCCAAGGCGAAATTGCTGTAGGAAGTCAAGGTCGTTGTCTGGACCCTCAACCGTGCAATTTCCGCGTCGCAGACGACCTAAGAGCTCAACATAGCGAGGGTTTCGCTGGCGGACCACTTCATCCAGAACCACGCAGGTCTTGATAGTCCAATAATTTTTCACCGCAGTCAAGTTGCGACGAACTTTTTCGTTCAAAGCCTGAAGCTCGCAGTTATCTCGGTGCAGCGAGACGTAGGCTTTATCGAAGAGAGGTGCGCCTTTTGGGCCTGTGAGCTGGTATTCGTCTCCAGAGAGAATTAGGTCGAGGTTTCCAAAGGGATCATCGGTACATCCTCGAGCGAGATTGATGTTACGAGACATTTTTTCGAAATCATCGCAGCCGAGGAAGAAGAATTCGTCGAGTACAAGGGTGCGTGTAGACTGCAATCTGGCTACGAGAGCAGCCAGCGGTGCAGAGTTGTCTTTGGTGAGCACTGAATCACTGGTTCGCAGGGAAAGGACTTGGTGGACAGTGGATCCGTGGATATTGCTCGCTGAAACTCCTGTCGGGGCAGTAAAATTGAGCTCTCCCAGGATGCCCAGCTCGTCGTAGAAAGCTTTCAGGGCATCATATATATGGGACTTTCCCGTTCCCCCTGGACCTCCAATGATCATGCGGAACGGTTTACGATCTGGGGAGGGAAGGAGACACTCCATACGATCATTGACCTTCAGGAAAAATGCGAGTCTCTGCTTCTTATTCAGCGTAAATTTATCGCTGATAGCGATGGCAATTTTCTTCCACTCATCGAGAGTGTCCCAAACGCCTGTATCTCCGTTGTGACGGTTGGAAATTCGCAGGCGAGCCTGCTCCTTTTCTTCGGCAAATGTGGTGAGGCGGGGATGCATAGGTGATCGGTGCAAGTGAGGATAGCGGGTCAATGAATTTCCTGATATCTCACTGGTGTCAGTCGATGTCGCTGAGAGGCGGTCAGAAATTTGAGGATATCGGATGGGAAAATATAGTTACTTTGGTTTGCCCGTCGGTCAATTGCTATGGCTTTTTCTTGAGCCAGTAGAAGATTTGCCGCTGCTGCACGCTCCCATGCAGCATTGTCGTGGGATTCGGTAGCAATTCCAGGTAATATATTATCAATGTTGTTGGGTGGAATCGGAACATGATAGAAATTGGCGATTCCGGCCAACGCAATGACTTCATCGGTCATGTTTTGAGTTCGGAGGGGGCAGGGTTCAAAGAATGTCTCGAGGTCATCGTGATCTTGATTATCCTGCGAAAATTCAGGCCCAATGCCTTCGTTCTCGGGGTCAAGCTGTCCCATCTGCCAGTTCACATCATTGGCAAGTTCGTCCATCATATCCGAGTCCATCTGGGATGAGAATCCTTTCGAAGAGCTGAAGCTCGCAAGACGAGCTTTATACTCATCCGAGAAATTATCTGCAGCCAGTTTGCACTCCCATCGCTCTTGCATGTGGTCGATGATGTCGAGCTTGGCCTTCGGAAGAATTGCCAAAAGATCAGCAAGAGCCTGTTCCCAAGAGGTATCAGCAGCCTTGAGAGGATGGTCGGCAGATCGATTCCACGGGCGGAACAAGGCAAGCATGACAATCGCATATTTGTTTGCCTGGTCAGGGAGATCACGACGCGGGATTGGTGTTCCTGAAAGTACAGGAATGTGATCAATTTTTCGCTTGCGTATAACATGTGTCGCGATCTGAGGGTGACCTGGCATGAAGCAGAGTTCGCTGTTTGAGGGAGCTAAGATAGTATGAGAACGAAACAAAGATGAAGTGTAATTAGCAAAGATACCTTCTTCATCTTCTTCGTCGTCTTGCGACTCGTTCCCGCTCCTTTTGTTTGAACTCGACTTGATTTTGCTCCGAGCGACTTTCTCGTATTGGACGAATTGGTCCCACATTGGAACATTTTCCAGTGCGGCAGGACGAAATAGAACATCATAAACTAGGGAGTTGAGAGTGGGAGTTGAATGTTCGTTGAGGATGACCATTGTATCATCGAGGTCGATGAGTTCATCCAGGTCATCTGAATCTCGACCCGATGCGCATTCATCTGGGTCATTCGAATCTTGATTGGATGGAATTTCGTCCGTATTGTTATCTATGCTGGTAAGAGTTGGCTTGATTAGGGGTAGAAAAGCCTAGGTGAGAGAAGGCGTACTCCGAAGTCTTGTCAAGTTTCCTATCGGAAATTATAAATGTTATGCACATTGGGAAGAGATCGAGCACATACTCGGAAACTGCGCATTTCGCATATGGCGGAAACTCCTCGGCAGAAATCCAAGACAGCAATCGCGACCAATGAAACACCGAAAAATGAGCATTGGTAACATGGTTCCCGATCCCAAGCAGCGCACAGGCGACCTGTTGACCCGACAGTTCTCGGCGGCCACTGATCTGATTGAGTGTTTTCAAGAGAAGTTTTCGACATCGTTCTTCCCCATCAGACAGAGGTGCGTAGTTCTCTAGGGCCTTCATTGCTGCCGCAAGGGCACTCATAATCACCGGGGAGGATAGATCCGACTTGGCAGCATAGAGTGTCATATACAGAGCGAGGGCGTAACCGAGTAAACCCGAGCCAACAAATTTGAGGTCGGTATTGCACTGGAAGGAACCACTGATTACGGGATTGTAGCCAACGACACGCTCGTGGTCGCGTTTCATTGAGATTTTACCGTTCTCGTCCATGAAGGATTCGGGGACAAGTTCAAACGGGTAGTTGAATCTGCAGAGGCGATCGCGATCCTCGATGCTCAGGTGATTCATGGAGAACGGTGTTTTCTTGTAACACGTCTCGTTATGCTCATGAACCTGCCCGGACGCGTCGAGAACCTCGCGGAGGAATTGGGGCCAGACAACATCAAAATCATCTTGATCTGGGTGCGGTGGTCGAGTCATCAGGCACAGTTTTTTGGCTGCCTTTGTCGGGGCTTCCACACAGTGGGTATCGGCAGGGAGGCCCAGTTTTATGATGCTCTCCATCCAATCAAAAAGCCGTTGTTTGAAATTTTCGTCTACAAGGGCTTTTTCGTGGATGAGTCTCGGAGAGAGAGCACCTTAGAGTACTGAATCAGCTGGCTGAATTTGAACTGTAATGATGGCGGCTCACCTTCCAGCCAAATGACCAGATGAAGATGTAACGACCCACGATTCTGCACTTCAAAGACACCGTAATAGTGTTTAACACGGCCGAAAATACCCCGTTTGCAGTCTCTTTCAAAACCCAAGAAGACGTTTGTAAACTGGTCAACCATGAGTTTGAAGAATTCTGCTCCTGCTATAGGATTTGCCGCCAGCGAACGGGCACGTTCGAATGACGTGAATCGAGAGTTGGGGTTTCCAAATATCGCATCGATGTCAATATCCTTTCCGGCAGTGAAAACAGATAGCGGGTTATATGTATCCGCCGGATTCAACGTAGCGAATAAGGATATGGTGCCCGCGCACCGGCTAATGGCTTGTATTTCCTCGCGCATGACCAGTACCTCCGAGTTGGAACCTTCGATGTGGTCGCTAACATAGTCAACATATCGCAGAAGGTCGAAGACCGCTTTTTCGGCTGGCGTGGATGGAGTGTATTTCGAAAAATCTTTTTTGGCTCTTTTGGCTGCCATCGCAGCGGTGAGGGTAGCGAGAGTCTCGTCGTCGATCTTAGCCATTGCTGCCATGGCTTTTGGCCACCAAGACCGACGAACAGCTAACCGGGACTGGAAAGCAGATTTTCGAACCATCTGGATATTGTGCATAGCGAAGGGGAAGGTGAGATGGGTTTGGAAGCGACGGTCTGTGATTTGCAGATAGTGTCGAACATGGGATTTAAGCATGATCGGTTTGAACCCTGATTCCTTGCGCATCCGGATAGGGTCTTCGAACATTCCCACTCCATACGGGAACAATGTCGGCCATAGCATGCCGTAGACATTCGGGTTATGGCGTGGCGACAGGGTACTGGACTGGGTAGAAGTTTTTGCAAAGGCGGCGCCAGCCTTCAGGTGACGGAGGGCTGCTATTTTCCGGTCGTTCAAGGATTTCTCCGTATTGTCAACATCAAACGTGCCGGTGACCGAAATTGGAATAGGGCCGTCTGGAGCGGTAGCGTCGGCAAATATCGCTTCGGTTGTGTCGATTCCATGGCCAGTATATGTGGAATTCTGGCCGCGAATGGTATCGTTCGGAGTTTGATGTTGGATCGGAAAGTGCGCGTGGCCGTCGTCGTCTGCCGGATACTCCGCCAAAGCCGCAAGGTCGATGACGATGTCACGATAGAGCGGGTTGTTGTGTTTCAACCAATTGAGCGCGCGCAGAATAGGTCCTCGCCGAACCAGAAAAGGGGTTCGTTTGAACATCTCGGGTGTCGCTTCTTGGTTTTCGGATACAAATATGACCACTATTTCGTCATACAAGGACGATATAGGACGGGGGAGAACGGTTGCGAGAGTGGTAATTTCGTGTGGATGGATGCACACATTTCCAGACGCAGCTCTCTGGCGTAGAAGAGGTGAGCCACATCCAGCATTTAATTTCACCCAACACTTGGTTGTGTGAGCTCGAGCGATCACGAGCTCTTCGGCGTAGGTAAGGCATGCAAGCTCGGGAGGAACATCTCCGATCCAACAGCCATTTGCCCAGCTATACAGTGGAACTTTGAAAAATTTACGACCTTTGACGCATCGCGCGCAGGTCGGGCATGCCTGGTATTGGTTGTTATGGATGGAATGGGATTGAATGCAGGGTTGGGCATAGTGGACACGAAGAGTCTGAGCGGCGCGTTCCAGGAGCGTGATATCGAGGTCTGATACGCTCCAGACTTTGAGATTGTGTGCGAGCTCATTACGATTGCAAAACGAGCACGGCTTGCGAAGAAGAGCATGCGCGGTTGTTTGTGACCGGTGCTCTCTCATTATCTAGCATTGATCTTCAGTATAGACGACAGGACATCGAGCACAGAACCCATACCTCCTTAAGGGATTCCTCTGATTCCAACTGAGGCCATGAGGTAGCCCACATTTGTTTGTCTTCTTCAAGAGTGGTCAGTGTGCGCTGGTGCTCAGCTGTTCGTCGCTGTTTGCGAGAAGAACTTTCGGGGGAGCTATGGAGCACCGGCAATGTATCTGGCTGCCACCCTGCACGTTGAGCATCGAGCGAACGAACTCGACATGCCCAAGTGCATTCATGTGCTTGTAGATCGCGGATGAGCAGCAGTCGCTGCTTCCTTTTATCTGTGCGACCGCCGGAGACAACCGGGACAACCATACCATGCTCACGACCGAGAGTGATGAGTGTTCCAGTAGGGACAGCGGGGTTGCGAACGAGCAAATCGTCGAGCGTAGCGTGAAACGTATAGGATTTTTGTTCATCTGATAGATAGTACGCAAATTGTGTTAAAGACCCAGGTACTAGATATGCAGGCATAAGTAAACCACATCTACGACGGGTGAATTGGAGTGTAGGACGCACCATGTTCATTCGGTTGGCTGATATTGGGCCCTGAGCTACCGTCATTCCCTTTCCTTCTTTTGCGACTTGGTAGTGCATCGTTCGAAGCTGAGATAGCATTGACACGTTTCCGGGATGGTTCTGAGGCGGACATTTGGGAGGAAACTGCGACAAGGGAGAGGACAACTGAGGACAAGCGCTGAAAGAAGAATGCCTTGTGGTTAGGGTTATTGCAATCAGTCACGTTTTTGCGGACATTCTCGGTGGTCAAGAGCACAAATATTCACTTCGTTCTATTTGTGAACCACCACCGCCGTCAACCATGGTACTTCCCTGCTAATGCTCCTCCGCTGCCCTCCTCCCTTGTAATTCCCTGTACACATCTGTTCATACTGCACAAATACACACCTATCACGACCCTTTGTGCTCGACTTGGTATTCGACCTGCAGGAACTTTAGCACGCGATGCCCACGCGTAAACTTGGTGAGCCAAGCTCAAACTCTGTTCCTAATTCCAAATTTTCATCCAAAATACGTACTTCTAGGCCAGAGCACCCCGGTCTTCGAAATGCACGACCTCCCTTATACCGCCGACGACGACCCGTTCAATATCAAGCCTCTTCTGCTCCAGCCGCGCCGTCGGCGCTCAAGCATGCTGAACAAGTGGATCCAGGACCAGCAGCAGGTCCCTACGGATGTCGTCGATGTTGAGGAGGGACCATCCCTTCCTCGTTCCGGGACAACCTCAAATCCATACCTAGCCTACCCCGAATTGGGGACTCCAGCATTTCATGAAAGCGTAGCGTCTATCAATAGCTACGATCTAGTGGAGGACGACGATATACCGCCTGAGGACGAGGTACGACAGCCCTTGACTCTCGTCTCTGTCGTCTAACCTCTGCTCTTAGATATCAACAACACCAATAACGACCCCTTCCCGGCGAGGCTCTAGACTATTACAGACGCCCTCGTCGTTCCGCAGTTTTCATAACCCTTTCCGGTCAAGTTCGCCGGCAGGCTCGCTAGCAGCTTCGACTGGAACAGCGCCACGCAGCCCCAGCCTCAGCCTCTTCTTCCCCCGCGCACCACGTAGTAGCATGGGCTCCGCGCAACATACTCGTTCGTCGAGTCTCTCCGCTCTCAATATACTGGGCGAGAGTCACTCGCCACAACCGTCGTCTGCCACGAAATCCAGATGGCGCCCCAGTGTTTTGGGCCACTTCGGAATGTCTCCTTCTCAGACTTCCGTTGCTCCCTCCGACACCTTACACACGCGCTCACGACCTAGCATATCCTCCAACCACACATACACTACGACGACGCTGACTACGACGGATGGTGATATGCCTATCACTCCCCCTCGAAGTTCAGCCTCCGAGTCTGTTCGAGCTCGCAGTCGTTCCATGCTCAAGCTGGCCGACAACGCGTCATCATATTCCGTTTGGTCTGGTCCTTCGTACCTCGACGAGCTCGGTGAATTCTCACGGTCTCCCTTGGGATCAACTCGAGGTGCAACGTCCACAATGTCTTGCGACGGATATATAGGCATGCCTCCCCGCCCTCCACGGATGCCCCTTGGTCCGAAACACGGATCGCGGCTTGCTATGTCAAATACGGACCCCGAGACCACTGTCCGACCAACGAAGCAGGACAACAAGCCCGAGGTCGCTTATTCTTCCGAAAATAAGAACCGCAGTATTCCGCGCGTCTCCTTCGCATCCCTGGGTACTCGCAAACGGAAGAAAAGGCTGGTGATCAGCGGCATAGCCGCCGGCGATACTCGCAAGTTCGAGGCCGCCAAGCGGTGGTGCGAGGTATGATTCGAGAGTTCCCTCAGGAGATTACCCTCTAAATTTATACAGAGCTTCGGAGAAGTGAGCCAGATTACGAGGATGGGGAACGATGACCTTCATGTGCACTTCCGCAACGCCGACGTAGCCGACACGGTAAGCTCATTCGAAGCCCAGAAGGTTTGTCCTCATCGTAGCGCCAGGTGTGTCGACTTCGCGCCAAGGTGTATATTCGTGGCGTCGGGAGTGTGAATCTCTCGTGGTACATTGCCAGTGGCACGGAAAACAGCCGATAGATGCCTTTATTTGTGCGTCCTTTTCGCTGAAAAGCTATCTATGCGCTGCTAACTCGCAGATCCCAGCTCGTCTAATCTATTCACTTTCAAATTGCACATAATCTTTGGAACATGACCATTATGCCTCTCCCTCCGAGTCGACTTATGACAATTATGCGTTAGTCTTTCGAATCCCAGAGGAACCAATATCTGACTCTATTGCAGCCACCCATGCCGGACTGATATCTTATCCACGTTTACTCGACCCACCTACTTAATTACAATGAACGAAACGAACGAAACGATCCTTTCGCATCTACCTCCCCACATACCCCTTGTCGCAATGCTATCTTTCGGACCTTGTAGTTTAGTCGCTTTCCGATGTATCCCTCGAACTTGTCCGTACTATGAACTTGCAGTAATCTTGCATTACTATGTAGGTCAGCCTCAGCGCTGGAGGACTCACCGCGGGCCGTTACATACTGTTTGTCCCATCACTCAATGATCAATCAGTCTCACTACGATCCAACCCTGCGATGCCCTCCCATGTCAAGGCGTGACTGCTGCTCTGTCTCCCATTCTCAGGAAGGATGGTACATGTAGATTCAGGCGGACCTCACAAACACCCCAGAGAACCTATCCCACTCGTTATCGTTCAGGGTTTTCTGGGCGGTGCTACAGCATGGCTCTGGGGAAACTTCGAGCACTATCTGAACCTGGGTACCGATAAGCAAACTCTGAAGACTCGGCGAACCATTTTCGTGAGGTTTGTGAGTTGCCTTTTGAAGAACAAGATCATTTCATATCTTGACTATAGTGTCGGTCCAGTCAGCTCGTTGCACGATCGTGCTTGCGAGTTGTATTATGCTTTGCGGGGTGGTACAGGTACGCAGTCGTGCGCACATTTTCGCGGGTTACTAAACACAAGCCTCAGTGGACTACGGGACGGAGCACTCCGAAATTCACAAGCATTCCCGTCACGGCAGGACGATTGCACGGGGACAATATCCGGAATGGTCGCCAGACAGCCCTTTACACTTCTTCGGGCACTCCACAGTACGTGTTCCGAGCCTCCTCTCGTGTAGCCGTCATTTCACCGCTGTTACAGGGCGGTCCTACCATAATTAAGCTCCAGTCGCTAATCAAGCACGGGCATTTTGGTCCCGACGCGCAAACGCGAATGATTCTATCTATAAATGCAGGCAAGTGCAACCCAATTCCCTCAAAATGGTCCATTATTCATCGCCCACAGTCTCTTCTCCTTTCCGAGGGACGCCTGCCGTTTACTTGCTAGGAGAACGTCCAGATGCTGCACCAGCAGTGAAGCCGTTCTCCTTCGGCTCGATTGTGGGGAAAGGAGTCCATATCCTTTCTTTTGTGTCGCCTTTACTGCCCCGAGCACTGGACTTGCATGGCGACTGCCGTTCACTCACTTACAGAGATGTTTCCTTCTTATCTTTATTAAAGCAGCTTTGGAAAAGTGACTGGGCGGAGAGTAGGGATGCTACTCCATTCGACATTACTTTCCAAGCTGCAGACGAGCGAGAATCGACCGGGGAAGGAGATGTAGACCCAAATACGTTTTATCAGAGCCATGTTGCGTGCATGGTGAGTGATTTTATTGCGCGCATCCCATCTCGGTGATTCAACTGAACGGAGGTTTTTTCAGACTCGGCCACGTTCCCCAGGATCCAAAACCCAGATTCCGTCGCTGTACAATATCGTCTCGCCCATGATGTACATAACCGCTCGTCGCCTGGGGACGTTCGATTATCATATCCTACACCCCCCTCCTTCATTTCTTCACCCACAGCATCCCGCTGATTTGGAGTCAAGCATCCCTGATTTCAAGTCAAGCATGGGAGAGGAGTATTGGGCCAACGACGGCGTTGTACCGATTTTTTCTCAATGGCATCCACTCCCGTGCTGGTTCGTCGTTCTTCCCGTTGGTCTCACATATGTTCAATATTTTTCCACAGCCGCACTCGGTGCAAACACTTTGACATTGCCGGTCCACCGAACGCCGAACTCCAGCCTGGGATATGGCATGTAAGGGAAGAGGGGGAAGCAAACCACGTTTCGTTGGTCCCGCTTTGGACGGGAACGGAACGGCAGCAACGGTTCTGGATGGACTTGGGCCGATGGCTAAGCACCGTCGAGAACAAACGAAACGACTGCTAAGGGCACATTTATTACCACGCAGTTCGTATTACAGTGTGTGAAAGAACGTTATGTCTGGAGGACGCGAATTAGGATGTGATACACGCAGTGGAACGGATGAAGATGCTCAAATGAGTGCAAAGAAAATCTTATGCGATAAAAAAAAGGAAGACGAAGATAAATGAGACGAGGAGGATGTGAGAAATGAATTGGATGGTGTGATGGATGAGTGTGATGATGCCGAAAATGAAACGAGGAGACTGTAATAAATAAATTGGGCGATGGATGAGTGTAACGATGCCGAATGCTGGTGTATGTAGAGTGTCTAGACGTGCACGTCCGGTAACGGTGATGCCGATCCAGGTGAGGGTGATTGTGAGTGATGAGGATGAGTATGTGAGGAATGTCGTGCTCCAGAAGCGAGCTCTATGAAGGGGCAATGGAAGATCGAGTAGAAGGAGCAGAGATCGATGAGGTTGGCCAGTAAGAATACCGACGCATACTCGCCGAGGAAGAAATAGGGGCGAAAATGGGGAAGGAAGGTATCGTTAGCAGGCCTCAACGGGCAGTGGACCACTGGCTCCAATCCGCCGTCGTAGAATTGAACTGGGTAGGACGCGAGGGCTGTTGCATCTGCGGTACGCCATCGTGCGGAGCGTAGGCCATATGATGCATCCCGCCGCGAGGATGGCGGTTAGGCATGGGTCTCCCGGAGTTGTTGCGGTTGTTATTGTTGTGGTTGTTGGCAGCATTGGGGTGCTGGTCCCGGCGGCCGGGGTTCCGACGTCCGTTTGGTCCCATCCCTTGCCCGCCCATCTCCTGGAAGCCTCCGCGGAAGCTGTTGGGATGATTTGGACCATTGGGGGCGTGAGCGGCGTGGTTAGCGGGGTGAGGGGGTGGGAATTGGCCAACCCAGCCACCGTTCATGCTCGTCTGAGCTTGAGGTGGAAATGCCCGAGCCGGCATACCCATCATCGGGTGAATCGTGTTGGGGAAGGTGTGGGAGGGAGGAGGATATTGTTGCCATGTAGCTGTTCCGTTCTGCGGTTGAGTCGCCGGAGTCGTCGCCGGAGTGGCCTGGTTCGACGCCATGTACTGATCAAGCGCCTCGGGCTGGTAGACCGGGATGAGGGTACCCTGCTCGTTTTGGATGAATCCGGTAGGCTGAAGAGGGGCCTGTCCGCGGGGAGTCGTTTGATCAACGCCTACGTTCGGGCGCGCCGGATAGGCTGGGTAGGATATATAGGCCTGGTGAACATAAATCATCTGCGGTAAGATGGGTAGTCAACTACAAGACTCACCCCATACATTCCCATCGACGGCCAAGGGCGCTGTGGGGCTGAAGCCGGTCCGCTAGCGTCTGATCCACCGGGGCTTGAATAAGGCTGAGAGGGCGGCGGCCCTTGCATCGGATACCCCGAGAAGCCAGGATAATAGGGAACTCCATACGGCATCTGGTGAGGATACGGTTGGGCCCAAGGTGGAGGATAATATCCACCGGTCGGCATAGCATACGGGGCACCCGGGGCAGCAGCCGACGAGTTGACGGAAGGAGGTGGCGGAGTCATGGTGGCCGAGGCGGGTTCGTCGTACCACTCGCGATATTCGGGCTGGGCTGGAGCCTCCGGTACAGTTGAAGGTTCTGGGGATGGACGACGAGATGCGGGGCACGACTGGGTGTGATCTTCGCGAAGATGAGGCGTCACCTTCGGGGGTTCTTCCTCGACGGCGTAGCACGTAACCGCGAAGTCGTCGGGCTCGACGACGCTGGCAGGTTCCGGAACACTCTTCTCGTCTGCGAGGGCCATACTTTCCATCGCAACGACCTCGTCCGTGGTACCCGACTCATCCTCGTGGAACTCCGAGGTCGCCTGTTCCTGAGGCTGTTCGGGAGCTTCTGGATGACGACGCTGCGGACCGTAGTGCGAATTCGGGAATTGACCACGACCACGGCCGCGCCCATTATATCTCCAGTTACCACTGCGCGGAGGGTTGCAATCCCGAAGCTGAACTCGTATAGCCCTCCCATCGTGGACACGGTTGTGCTATGGTGCGAGTATGAATACCTAAATGGGAGGGAAACATTGAGTACTCGCCTCCTCAAAAACGGCACGGGCCGGAGATTCCGTATTATTGAACTTGACGAAAGCGAAAGCGGAGCGTGCGTTCACTAAATAGCAGGATAAGTTGAACGAATAAAAACTTAAAAGAATTAAGGACTGACGCGGCTTGACAACCTTGACCGACTCTAACCCACCGAACCGGCCAAAGAAGGCGCTTACTTTGTCCTCGTCCCATGCACCCGACCCATACATCTCCAGACCGCCAACGAAAAGAGTCGTAGGATCCAGCTCCTTGGCTTCATCAAAGTATCCGTTTTTCTCTTTCGGCTCGTACTCCTGGAATGACGAGCCTTGCAAGTCGCCATTGGTGCTGGTGGGAGTCGTAGGGAACTGCGAGCCAGACGTCTTGGGCGTTATCGGAGACATCCCCAGGCCAGGCGTGTCGGGCATGTCGAGTTCCTGTTCTTCATTTCGATAGGAAACGGCATTGGAGTCGTGTGCGGCGCTATCCGGGTCTGCAATAATCACAGACAGGGAAGAGCGAGGCCTATGGACGCGTCAGAATAAGAACGGAAGCGAGATATCCCACTAACCTATCTTTATGCTCGCTCTCGCCGCCCTTCTTGTCAACCCAAACTCCTCGCTCGGCTCGCCGATCAGACTTGGAATCTCCAAGAGGCGGGAAATCGACTTCGGTCCACTGCTTGGGCGACGCGTCGAAGAATCCAGGGCTCCTGAAGGAAGCAGACGAATCGTACGAATGTACAGGAGACGGGACAGTGATTCTCTTCCAGTCGTCTGTGTTTGTTGAGCTCACGGAGAAGGAGACCTCGCCGCTCGAGTTTCCGTGCAGCCCTAGTCCACCCGCGGCCGAGTTTTGACTGAGATTGGAGGTGTTGGGCGACAGACCAAGCGCTTGGTGACGGTGTTGGCTGGGAGGCGCAAAGTTTTGGACATGGAATGGGTATGACGTTCCATTGTTCGGGTTGTTGAAGGGGAAACGCCCATGCTGGTGTTCAAACCCGAACGGGGCGGGTTGGTGAGCCCACGTTACTGTCAAATGGGGGACGCGCCGAAGGGTCTAGGGATGATCGTGATGACAAGTACTCAAGGAGGATGAGGCATACATACCATTAACGCGCTGACTGAGTCGTCCCGATGGCTCCACTTTACTTCCCAACAGCCTTCATCCATTTGAGGGATGCGCGGCCCGTCATGCGGGTATGGGAGGCGGTTAGTAGACAAACCAGGCTCCTGGTCGCCGTCGGGGGCGTTGAACAATCCGAAAGATTCCAGGGGACCAAAGTGGGAGCAGAGCAAACGAATGGTCTGAGAGCTGGGTTGGTGTTTGGGTGGATGAGACAATGAGAAAGCGCTGACCTTTTCGTCGAACACTACTGGTTGAAGGAACAAACCAGGATCGTTCGTGGAATCGCGAACGGAGTTTGCGTGGTTCTCGGCGTCGATTGCCTCCGTGTTATACAGAAGAGATAAATATCTGTCGAATGCTCAGTAATCGACATTGAGAAAAAGGGGAAATAGCGAAAGGAAAGAAAAGAGAATCACTTTGTGTTGCGTGGTCTCCACATCCTCATGGCAAGAGGGGGATCCAACTGGATGGTCTCGCCACCGCCCTTGCCGCGGTCTCCAGAAGGAATGAATTGTACCGGAGCACTGCAGAAACGCCATCAATGAATCGCCGAAAAGGAAATAAAGTTGACTAAAAAGGCAACTGACCGATACGAAATCAACAGGGTGCGAAAAGCACGTGCGGGTTCGTAGCGCAGGACACGGCCCAAGAAATGTTTCGGAGCGTTAGAATGGAGGGTGTGGATGAGAGACGATGCTGCCGCTGCGTCCTGGCACGAAAAGACGCGTGAATACGGAACGCGACGCGGGAAAAGAATGCAAACCTCGCACTGGACAAACGCGCATACACCACCTTTCGAATCCTTGACGAGCTTGATGCTTTTTACCTCGGCATGCTCGGATAGATGTTCAGAAAGCAAGCGAGTCAACTCGGACTGCTCTATGTTGGTAGGAAGACTGGGAACGTTGTCAAGAAGAGAAAGCAGGAGAGGGAAGAAGAAGAAGGTAATACCTCCCGACGAACACACTGGCGTCGTGCGGCATCTTCTCGACCTTTTTGACGTTGGATGCGTCGAGGTTGTTGGCGGTGTCGGTGGCGTTGGCGTCCTCGGCAAGGGAAGCCTCGCGAGGCGGCGGGGAAGGAGGAGGAGAAGAAGGAAGAGTGTCGAAGCGGGTGCCCCAAGTGCGAGGAGACGGCATGAGGTCTAGAAGATAGGGAAGGTAGTGCGAGCGTGTTGAAGATGGTGGTGGAAGAGGAAGAGGAGCAGACAGAGGATTGGAAAGTGGCTACAAACAAAGAGGCAAACTTGAGATATATTCGCCCAAATAGAGGTGGAAATCGAGATATTCGAATATAATAAATCGACGTTCCCGTTGCGTTTATTTGCGCGCGTTGTCACAGGTGAAGCACGTTCTACAGCGCGGGTGAAAGATCGCCGTCATGTCAAGAAGCGCCCAACTAGTCCAAGGAATATTCATTTCCTCTTTTTTCGCCCCACATTTATTACGAAAAATCGGTATACCGGCGCGCAGTCCGGGCAGCTTTAATTGCTGCCTCGCGGGAGGGCTCGAAGCCGCTGCCACCTATCAGGTAATAAGGGAATGAAGGCAGACCTGCGCTGGGCTTTGCTGGTTTCAAGTCTGTAATGATCTTCCCCTGTGCCTCTGGCGAAAAAAAAAGAGCCTTACGGGCAAGTCTAAACACAGAGCTGCTCATCAGGCCCTGCAGGGAGGGAGAAAAAGCAAAGCGTACCTATCATGGATTCGCAGGGTAATGCTTCGAACGCAGTTGATCGAAGAGGAGCACCTACATGGCGCGGAAGGTTCTGATGGAGCGACGCCGGATCCGACTGTGTTGGTTAATGACCGAGGAAAATGCATATCCATGTTGGGTGGACTCGGACTTAACGCGGGATACAGGAAGCGAAGGAGGAAGAAGAGTTGTGAAGAAGCAGCGATTCCGACTGATGGCGGAGTTGAAACTTGCAAAGAGGCCCAAGTTCTGTCCGAGTTTCCCATTTGGTGCGTTACATTGGAGAGGGCGTCCAGCATCGAGAAATAAGTAGGAAAAACGACGCGCTGGTTGTTCACGGCCAGCAGTTGGAATCGGGCAAACGGACCGATTGGACACAAATTTAATCCGTCGTGAACGTGAGCGCTATACCCGCGCAGTGACAGATTCAAACTATGGGACTAGCAAAGACCGGCGGTGATGCACGAGGAATCGCGGCCAGGGCGATCTGGAAGAAAGCTTGTCGGAGAGCCGTGACGTGACTGTTATTTATTCATGTATTTTACTCCGGGCAAGCCGGCGCGGCCAGCGCCGGCCTACATAGAGAAAGGGAAGAACGAAAAGTACGCAAAAAGCTAGAGGAATCGCCGAGGAAGACATCGTTTTTTTTAAGAGCGTACGCCTTGAAAGACGAGACCAGGTAAAAGTCGCTGATCAGGAGTGCCTATTCCTCAGTCTCCTGCCGGGTCTCTAGTTCTTCTCGCCCGAAACGCGAGTCATATAAGATTGACATAGTGAAGTAACCCGGCGCGCTGGAGATACCAGACGACCCCGCGCCTGATGCAATGCTGTCGCGAACAAGAATCCCGAATGTTGTCACTTTCACTCGAGAACAAGACGGTAACTGCGGTGCCAGCGTGCGCGTCGGCCTCGCCGCGAACCCAAAGCGACGAAGGCGACATAGATGGTGTCTGCCGTGCAGTATGATGCCCAAAACAAATCGATGTGTGCGCGGGGGTGATGGCGTCGTTGTGGGATTGGATTCGGTGAAAGCGACGAGGAGGATGATGGCGAGGGGGTCTGTGAGCGCTGAGAGGCAGAGTGGAGAGGCAACGATCGGGGGACGGGATCAGGGCACTGGGCGAACAGGAAATGCACACGACGGTAGCGTCGCGGGAGAGACCGAGAGGACCTCAGTGAGGACGTACAGAAAACGGCGGTAGAATTAGGACATAACCCAGGAGGCCGCGAGACATGCAAGCGGTTGAGAGGTGTCGTAGATGTCACGTCGTAAGCCGATATATTCGACGACAGTAAAGAGGTCGAGACAGAACCTATTCGCGTTTTTCCTAGCCTTCCTTCAGAAACCCCATGGCCTGGAGACGGCTCGGTATGGGCTACGCAGGTGCATGTTGAGGCCCAAAAGCGCGGCGGGAAGGGCCGTCGCGTCAACGAGCAATATCAGCGTTGATTGTGCCAAGTTCTTAAGAGATGCAGCTTTGGTTGGGGCGTCCGGTTCCATAGAAGACTTGTTATGGGCCAAGTTCATGAACAACGAGGCGAATGGGAGAAACAAGGAGAAGGCAAGGCAAGGACTCTTCTGAAGCAAATGATCGGGCCATAAGATAGAGCGGTGATGCCGAGCAGCAGCAATGAGTGTTCATGAGCACGACCGTCGACGTTAGATGCGAGGAAGCAAGCCTTGAAAAACGAGAACGAGAACTTCAGAGAGTGAGGTCAAGAAGATCGCCGTGATGCGGACTCGGACGCGCTTGCCAAACAATCCTCGGTTCCATATTTCTTTCGTCTTGTTCCTAGCTCCTGCCTTCATCGCATGTCAGACGACGGATACACGGGCGGAGGAGGCGGCGACGACTTTGACTACGATGGGCCTAGGTAAGATTGACCCGTAAAACGCGAGGAAACGCTGACCTTTTCCAGTTTCGGGGGAGAAGAGACTTTTGTGTGTAGCCTGCTCGTTAATACTTGGCTCTCGCTCTGAATACAATTCTCTCGTCGCTCCTCGTCTGATAGGATGACAACTATGATTTGCTTGCTACCGAAGGCCAGGACCCGGAGAATCCTGACGGCGAAGGTGCCGCTCAAGGAGAGGATGGGGCTCAAGTAAACGGCGTCAATGGCGCGGACCACGACCAGGAGATGCCGCACGGAGAAGATCCTCCAGAGGCGACAACGGGCGCAGGAATGGCTGGCGAGCGACAACCGAACAAAGTTAGAGTCACCACTCCATATCTGACCAAATACGAGCGCGCGCGGATATTAGGGACGAGGGCGTTGCAGATCAGGTCGGAACTTTCACGTATTCGGCCGTTCACTGCTGACTTTGCAAGTCCAGTATGAACGCTCCAGTTTTGGTACCCCTGGACGGCGAGACCGACGCGCTTCAAATCGCCATAAAAGAGCTGTCACAACGCAAAATACCACTCATCATCCGACGGTACCTACCGGACGGTAGCTTTGAAGATTGGAGTGTGTCGGAGCTCATAAACGATTAACCAATCCGTCCTGTTCTTGTATTCTACGTGTTGTCGACTAAAGCTTTCCAATGATACAGACAGACTTGAAGTGCACTACTTCGCCCTGCCATCCAAATACGTTACTAGAATAAATACCGATCTTCATGCTGTCCGGACTCGTCCAGCCCGCGGCAGCTTGGCCTTGGGCGGACTGCGCATGGACACATCGTTGACGTCCCGCAACTCCTTGGTCTTGAAGAGCAGTCCCCTGTCCGTATCCTCTAAACCCTTCATCGGCGACCCCATTGGTACCATGCGGCGCTTCGAGGGACTCGACTCTGCGGTATAATGGGAATTCAGGTGAGGCCTCTTGCTCGGAGACAAGGGCGGGGTGGAGGTGCCTTTGACCGGAGAGCTCAATACCATGGCCACGGGAGGAGGTGGTACGTTCTCTTCGTTCTTGCGAGGCTTCTTTTTCGTGTCTGTGCGAACTGGATTATTGCGAGGCCGCATCGAACCGAGAATCCCACGTACCCTTCGTTTTGTTCTTGGTAGAGGCTACGACCGTGAAGTTACCGTTCATACTCACGTCCCCGTCCTTCATCACCAGCGTCTGCTGGACCTCCCAGTCGGACGGTCTCATCTTCTTCCAGTCCTCAATAACTCGTTCGACCCATGTGTCGGTATCGGCGACGACATGATAATCAATTATTCCTGCCCACTCAGCAGCGGGAGGCGTTCGGTTTACGAAAACAACCTTGCCGGACCAATTCTTGGCTTTCGAAGGACTGGAGGGTGCGACGGAATGGACGGTTTTGGCAAATTCCTTGACCAATTTCTTGAATCCGTGCACCTTGAGTGACGTTCCCATGATGATGAGCATGTCCGGCTTGCGTGCTAAATCTGCGGACTGTATTATACCAATGTCGTCGCCGAGGGGATGCGGTTCGTCGTAGAGCACGATAGCTGGGCGCAATGAGCCGACTTTGATTGTGCGGGCTGAACGGGCGATGCGAGCTTGAGCTAAGATATGGAATATGAGATTGCACGTCCACGCAGGATATCAAAGCCGCTAACCGCGTTCGAGACATTCCGGGCAATCGGGAGCGAGTCCTTCGAGGAACTGGCTGATGTGCTCGGGTGTGCAAGGATATTCGGCTGAGCATGATCTGCAGCGAACGCGGTGGATGTCGCCGTGTAACTGCACGTTGCGAACATCTTTCGTTCTAATCTTGGACTTGCCCTTGCCATTCGACTTGGCCTCGTCGCTGGCAGTGCCTAGCAGCCCTGCTCTTGCCTCGAGTCCGTCGATATTTTGGGTATAGGAGCGCAATAGCTTCGCCTTGGAGTCGAGGAGCTGCAGGAAATGGTGTGTTTTACTAGGCGCAGCAGCGTCGATGGATTGCTTGAGCTGGGCAATAAACGTGTGGAAGACCGCGGTCGATGTCGGGTCGCGGAAGAGCGACGCGTCGAACAAGTCACGTCCCTTGAGAACCACGTCTGGGTATTTCTCCTTCACTAGCGCATAAAGGCCGTCGGAGGAGCGAAAGTCCTGCAGGACAGTTAATCGGGCTCCAGGTAAAGACAAAGCAGACGCACGGGAATGCCTGAAGAGCAAGAGATGCCCGCGCCAGTGACCACGACAATCTTTTTGCATTTTGCCACGGACAAGGAAAGGTCGGACAGCCCGCGTCTGGTCGACGAGTCCGTCTTTTGGGCAGTAAAGTCCAGCGTTATCATCATCGCGGCGAGACTCTTGAGGTGCACGCAGGTGGCGAGAAGTTCAACAGGATACAACCGTAAATAGCGCGTCGCGATCACGAGACCAAGTCGGGCCGTCAACACCGCTCGCTAAATGCAACGCAAAATAGTAGGATTTCGCCCCAAACCAACTACTGATGTAACCTGCATCGAAAGTGACCGGGCCTAAATGTAACATTGCAAGCAGAGAAAGCAGCTCGTTTTCAAACGCTCCAAAAAGAGTCGATAGATTATTATAAGAGTCTGCGACTACGATATGTCTTTTATTTCCGCACTTCATGCTCCGACGCAGCAGTGCGCTCATAGTACCAGATAGGGCTCGTCGACGAGCACGTCGAAGGAGTGGTGGAATCGATATGTTTGTAGGTACCATACTGCTCTGTGCCATAGACGTGGCTGAAGTACCAAACCTCGCTCAGCACGGTCCCGTTGGTGGTGCAACCAAGATAGGGGAGCGCTGCCGTCTGCGTTTTGAGAGCATTCTGGATTGTGGCCAAGCTGTACGAGGTCTTGTTCGACGGAACGATGCCAGCTCTGGATGAAGGTTCAGTCAACAAACAAGAGAAATAGCAGTGGAGATGACGCACGAGGCCAGTATGTCAAAGGTAGGATATTGGTGGAAGGCGCGAATCACACTTTCGAAAAAATTGATTACGTCTTGGTTCTTCTTGTACGACGGTCCATAGCATGCAACGTCAAAGGTAGACGTGCACGTAGCGTGCTTCGAGAACTCGTGCGCCCAAAAGTTCTTATTCGGAGCGCCTTGGTTTATCCAGTAATTTTCCACTGGGTATCATGAGACAAAATTGAAGGGTGGGATGGTGGCCGACGCACTGAATTCCAAGAGCTCAAGCCGTCCAAACTCCTTGATAAACGTGTCAACTCCCGGGCCAGTGTACGCAGGGACGCCAGCGGGGGGCGCGGGGTCATATTGACGCGTAAAGTCGCAGTATTGCTCGAATGATCTGACCAGGGTTGAGAAGAGGGTTCCAAATGGGAAAGCTAACATACCCGTCGCAGTTGTCTGGCCACAGACCTGGAAACAAGTATTGTCAGCGTTATTCACAAGCAAAATTTGCCGCCACAAACCATGAATCGTCCAGCTGCCTTTGGGCAGCTTCTGCCCCTGCTTCTCAAGACCCGTCCAAGTCGACCAGAACTGTGTCTGAAGCACCAATCTACGCATTGCATTCAGAATTTGTGTTCAGATAATGCAGTTGCGATTTATTACCCTCCTGGCGTCGGAGAGCAACAGGTGTTGGCGATTGCGGTCGTGTTTTCGCATGAATAGACGGACGGCTGGGACAGGCAGGCCGAGAAATCCGGGAAGGTGTTGGGTACAGAAGAAAAACTTGAGGTATCAGGGACCGCAAGGACAGCGGACACCAGCAGCGCCAAAACGACGGAAGTGGACTGCATTTTGTCGGCGAGGAGGGAAATGAAAGGGAAGGGACGTCGATGGATTGGCGCTGGCGCACGTCAATGCTATATACTCGGCCGCGATAAACGTTCGTCTTCCATATGGACGTCGGGTCTTGGGCGCATTAACAGATAGCAACCGCATGTCCATCACAGGTTGCCAGACAATGCCGAGCGGTCCGCACGCTGAAGGGGATCCCCGTCGACGCGTGAAAGAGGCGGGGAACAGCGAGGACGGAACGGCGATCTTTGATGGGACCTATCCAGCTTTAGGACAACGTTCGTAAATGCTACATTTATTCAGTCAGTACAGCACAGAATTCCTAACACTACAGAGCAGCAAGCAAGTTATCAATACACATCGGGAGTCCACGATCCAGCAATGTCCCAAGTCAGAAAAATCAAACGTCAGCCCAGCCGCCTTCATCCAGTTTATAAGACGCTTCGCTTTCAGGACGGTCGGGGCTGTCAACAAGTTTCGCAACCCGCTCTTCCGCGCGGCCTTGAGAGTATCGTCAACAGGAGCGGCAAAGCAACCGCTGACATGACTCGCCTTTGCGGAGGAACATTCTCGTCGCAGATGCATGGGAAAGGATGTGGCCACCAATGGGCTGCCGACGGTCAGTATTCCCAGCATCGCAAGACCGTGGTGGTAGGTTACCTTCAATGCACCGCCCGCCACAAAGGTCATCGTGGCTCCGGGGTCAGCTGCACACACAAATCAGTACAAGGCAGCCATTAACAGGGACAGCACGAACATTGAACTTGATTCGTGAGGAGGATCGCAATCTGAATCGGGTGAGCCTGTCTGCTAGCTATCCAAAGCGGAACGCGCACGTTGTATTCCTCCGAAAGTTTGGTCAACTTGGAAAGCATCTAATAGGGACGTCAAGTATAAAGACCGGTCATCGAAATAAATTCGTGCCTGTGCCAACTACGGAGGGAGTGAGATTAAAGCACAGCGGAACCATATGGAACTGACCTTTTGCTGCCTTTCGCTCAGCTGCACCTCCTCAGTTAGTCCGTCACGGACGAAGAAGGACGCTACATACCTCGCCACGACCCGAGTAATCAGTTCTGAAGAGCGCCATGATACTGTCGACGATCTAGCAAGGCTTCAATGAACAGAAGCAATACCGAGAAAGAAGAAGTATCACCAGCAAACGAAAGTCCTTGTCCTCTGCGAAGCGCAACGAGCATTCGTTGATTAATTCCATCTAGCAGGGCATGAGACGAGTCGCGACATCGTTTGTGAACTTACCTGGTGTTCACTATTGAAGGCACGAGCTATCGAGGAAACGAGATCACTACAGCACGCACACAAAGACCTAAGGAATGAGCGCACCATAAAGTATATTTTCCAACGCCATATTCCCGTCAACACCAAAACGCTCCGCAATCGACTTTATGCGATCCGGACGAAAGGTACCTAGGAGCGTCGTCAGCACTTGCCCCTGCAGACGAAAGAGGGTTAGAATAAATACCCTCAGTGTCGATGTATGCGACCTTTCCGGACGCGCCGCCGAGGTCGGGAGGCAGTTGCGCGACGACGCTCATGGTATGAGCCAGCTGGGTTTTCCCCGTCCGAAACTCTCCGTACACTGGGCCACAACGTGTTATTAATAATAAAACACGGATAAACCCGAAATGGTATCCCACCTTCCGAGATCGACTGCGACATGATTCCGCCTGACGAAAGGTCGAATGAATAAAAAGCCAGATTCGTTGAACGGAAACCCACCTCCCAAAATCCCATCGACTGATTTACTCCCAGTGCTGATCGTAATAACCCTCTTCCGTTTATCTTGAACTTCTACTCCAGTCGCGAAAGAAGAGCCCTGTACACGAGTGAGGAGGATCGAAAACACGGAAGGAAGAGAATCGAACGAGAATCTTATGCGCGGCTTCCTATGCGGGGTTTGAGACGCGAGTAGTAAAACAGGAAGAGGGTTGTGAATACCTTGATCTTCTCCACTTTGGCCTCGGACATGCCCTGCACGCGGATGAGAGCCGAACATATGCAAAGAGGAGGAAGTGGACTGACCTTGATCTTCAGCATATGACGCCTGGTCGTCATATTCACCCCCGACACCGTGTTTATTGCAGCGGCCTGAAGACAGTGAGGGTTAGCAGCCGAATCACGTCGGTAGGGATTGAAAGACGCGCTTTTAGCTTGAGAATATCCTGAACATTGATCCCCTAAAAACGGCGAGAAAATGGATTTTAGGTGGATATATGCGCGTCAGAATCCCATACTTACATGCTGCTGGAGTTCGTCGACCGTATCAAAGTAAGCCGTCTGCCTGGATGTGAGTTTATGCGGCGTGAAGACGGATTTGGCTCCTCACAGTGTCTTCATCGTCGGCTGGAGGGCTTGGGGGACGGGAAGGAGCAACCGAGCCCTGCGAGGGTGCACGACGTGGAGGCATTGCAGGTGGTGGAAAAGGAAAGAGAGAGAGTTTGGTGCGAGCAGGACGCGGGGGGAAGGAAGGAGCCGAATACGCTCACGTGATCGTTTACCGACTTTTTATATGTTTTTACTCGCAGTCCAACTGTTGGGCGGAATAATTCCCAGCCAGTCTAATATATACAATTACAAGGTGCGCGTGGATTAATACAGTGTCCCTATATGAATGTTCAATCACGGTGCGATACGGTCAACTCGCAAAGAGTCGCTTTGGATTGGACAACCTGGAAAAGACGGTCAGGGTGAACAAGTGCGGATGATTTGAAAGGACCCACTATTTTCGTTCTCCACTGGGAAGACTGTCATAAGTCGGGGGTATTTCGTCGGCTTCTTCGTGCACAGTTTCGTTTTCTACGCGCCCGCCGTCCTGGTGTACAATCACACCACTCGCTCGCTGGCCGGACGACGAGCCGGTGGGAGATAGCGGCGGATAAGAAAAGGAGTCGTTATACTCGCTCTGTGAGCCCCCGCGGCCTTGCGGGCCTCCTCGCAGGTAAGCTTGATGTTGTTCATCATAACCACCCGACATTCCTCGGTCATACTCGTTTGTCGGATTGGCTACCGCGAACGCCCCACTGCGTCGAGCCCCTGCAGCCTCTCGCTCCTTGGCACTCCGCGGATTGTAGTTTCCGCTGGAGCCAGAGCTGCTCGGCGCCGCCGGAGGGTAATAACCGCCGACAGCTTGAGCCTGTTGGGGTACGGCGGTGTAGTATCCTCCTGTGGAGCTGAGGGTCGGCGTATACCCGTCTTGAGAGTATTGCGACATGGGCGGAGGGGAAGCGTTGGGCATAGGAGGACTTTGAGATCTCGTCGATGGTCCATAAACAGAGGTGGCCGGCGTATATGCGAAGGGAGTGACGATTGCTCCGCCCAGCCTTCCGCCCATAACGTCGTCGTCTTCAATGTCCATGCGCGGGAGAGTACCACCGGTCGCGTGGGACTGAGCCATCTCAGGCCCCAACGAAACCGGACGTCCACCCGTGACCCGAGCGGGATCGAAGTTGCCGTCGAATTCACTTTTGTATCGAGACCGTCGGCGCAGCCAAAATAGTACACCAGCAATGATGGCTAGAAAAGCAAGACCTGAAGGAGGATGAGCCGGTGAGAGAGTGGGTAAACGCGACCAAAACTTGCCTCCGATGACACCACCGACGATTGCGCCTGTATGCGAGGCGGGTGTGTTGACGCGAGAGACCGCGACTGTTGATCCAGCAGAAATGGTCGACGTTATCTGAAAATGGTCAGCGAAGGATAGCTGGGGTTCTGGTTTATTCACTTGTAAAATTGTCGTAAAGGTCTGGCCATCGGAAGTGCCACTAGAAGAGTTGGCGTTAGCAGGTTCGATTGGGAAGCATTTGAAGCAAGTACACTGAAGTCAGTTGGGAGATGGTTGTCGAGGGTCCCGTGAGTGTCGTGGAAGAGGACGTGGATGAAAGCGTGGCGGAAGTCGTCAAGGGCGCGCTAGAGGTGGGGGTTGAGGATGCGGGGAGGGAGGGTGCTGAGGAAGGTGCAGAAGAAGGTGGGGGTGGTGGTGGTGGTGGCGGGGCGGATGGAGAGGAGACCGGCGACGATGAAGATGAGGGAGGTGGGCTCGGAATCGACGCGGGCGCCGAGGAGGGCGAGACACTGGAAGCAGAACCTAGCACACGAGACATATGTCAGTAAACGAGCGATAGAGGATTATCGCGAGCAGAACCGGTCGCATGGGCTGAGACGATGGAGGACGCAGAGGACGAGGACATGGTAGAGAGCAAGAGAGGTGAATGGGGAGTGGTTCGAGTGGTATAGGTGGGGAAACGTTGCTTCCGCGACCGATCGCCAGCGGTGCACAGATAAGGTTGAAGCGTAAACCGCGCAGGTATTGGAGGAATGGAGGGGATAAGGGAAGGATTATCGTTTACCTACGGAGGCCATTGGGGCCCACGCACTTGGCCTTGGAGCGTTGCCCTGGGTGGGAGATCAGAAAACACTCCAGGACGCGCCATTATTTTTGGTATCCCGTAAAGTCGCGACGTCACATTTCAATCCGGGGTAAACAAATGATGATAAGGTACGGCTACGCGTTGACTGCAATGAGACCTCCTTGCTTGCGGCTCAGAACGATATAACTGTGCGGTCGTCCCTTTTCCCCCATCACAGCGTCCTTGGTGTCGGCGGTCACCAAATCCAACTCCTTCGCCGCGATTTCGTTCTAACAGAAATTCAAGCTCGGAAGTCTTGTAACAAACGCGATAAACGTACCATGGTGGCCTCGGGAGCATCAACTGGAACGACCTTCGAGACTGCAGAAAGCGTGTGCAACTGTTGAACGAACCAAAATTCATTCAGCTTTTGCGCTGAACGGAAGCGACCATTACTTACCTTCCAGAACAAGTCGAAAGAGACTTTACGATCGGCAGTACCCTTGGATTGCGCAACCTTGGGATAGGGAACGCTCATCTGCCCTTGAATGTTAGACGCTAAAGCGAGTGTGATAAACGACAGAGCTCACCCGGCGGGGACGACCGTTGGACGACGGCGAGTCCAGTTCTTGGTCGAAGCGAACTCGATTGGGGCTGGACGTCGCGGCAGAAGCGAGGTTGGAAAGAGACATTGCGAAAGTAGATATTTAGATGGACGGTGACTTGGGTAGAGCGTTGTCCAGAGTGGCTGACCCCGGACGAGAGTGGCTGACACGAAGCCAGAGAGCTGGCCGTGCGAATCGTTCGATCGTTAGCCCCTAGAGCACGAGTTGGCGTTGTGTTGACCAGAGTCGACGTCGCAATATATTGTCTCTTGACGTGGAGCCTGCGTTTCTGACAGAGGAGAGGGGTGGTTGGGCGTTTGACTGAGCATAGAGGTTTGAGCTCAAGGCGGTGACGCCGCGACTGACGCGCACGACAACGGGCCTTCAACTGCCAGTGCGCAGGGCGTCCTGCAGAGCTACGGGCGGGGAGAGAATTGAGGACGGTAAATTCAGGCATGGGCCAGAGACGTAAGGGCAGTCGGCACATGTCTCGAGACGGAGGGGCCGCAGGCGGGCGTCCTCGTCAACGGTGGCAGAGGCGGGCTGGCAATTTGAATTGGGTCGTATTTGTGATCGAAACAAATGCAGCCGCGTTTCCTCTTCCTCCCCACACCTACCGTTTTACACCACGACAAAAGGCACCCTCCCCACCTCCCTGTTGCACCAGCATTTCTTTTGAATGGGTTCTTGACTGCTGGATTTTGATGGAGGGCTATCATCGTGCGAGGGGACATGTGGCTTCAGAGCGAGCTCCAGGCGCTCAGCGCGCCGCCGATAGGGAGGTATACCTTCTGTCTACCCCCTGCAATGATTTTCAGGCGTAGGAAAAATGCTGGGGGCGTTTCGTTGACCCAAACGGCGATATCTTTGCGTTCGCGCAACGAAAAAAAAATCGCAGTGGCTTCTTGCCACTTGCACTCACTGCGGTATGGATTTTTATCGTACTCATGGATGTCGGGTGGCTTGCAATGTTCTGGCTGGCTGGTGGGACGGAATATTTCACGAGGTCGACTTGGACGACAAAAATGATATGTCGAAGGGAACTGAAGGTGCGCTTCTTGTCATTTGCATGGGGACAGTGAATAATTTGGAGAATAGAATTCTAGCACAGAGGACTGGGGTCGCTGCGATCTTCGTGGCACAGTCGGTTCCGACTACCTTGCTGAGCTTGTGTTCGCGGCAATTGGCTCTGGCTGGCACTGGACTGGCGATGCATTGGGATTCACACCAGGTCTCTTCAAGACCGTGTCGTCTGGGATTACACTCAACGGGGCCTGCATGTTAATTCGGTGAGAGTTCAATCTGCGCGTCCGGCGTTTGACTCACGGACACGTGACTCTCGGGGAGACGGCCGAATCGGGATTGAAGGGAAATTGCGAAACAAGGCCGGCGGTGTACCAGGGGCATTCCAGAGGCTACCAATGGCTTGACTAGTGCAGCAGGCAAGCAGGGATTCAAGAGTCCAAGTGTCCTGGGATGTCCGCCGGCAATTCTCTCCCGACAACGTGGTTTCGCCGTCCAGTGGGCGTCATGAGCTTCTTTGCGCAATCTTTGCGGTCCATATCCTCGTCCACATCGGCCTTGTGCGTCCCTAGCTCGCCCCAGATCTCGTTCAAGCTCCCAGGTTCCTGTTGCCCTCTTTTGGTCTTCGTTGGTCGCCGCGAGGACGTGCCGTTTACGGAATCAGCACTGCGCCGCAATATCGTATTTTCATCCGATGCACTCCCAGGAACGACGGACTGGCGTATAATGGCGCCCGGCGTGTCAGGAGGCCACCTTGTTTGCGGATTATGGCCATTCGGAGTTGAAATTTCGAACAAGAAGCTTTGCGACAGATCAAGGATTGAGGTTCTTTCCAAGAGGTCTTCTTGCATTGACCACACCCTTTTGGGCAGTACCCTTTCGGATAAAAGACCTGCGAAAATGAAGCCGCTCCCCAGTTCCTGCTACTGCGCAAATTGCCTATGTCTACCCGCATCTACCCCCGCTGCTTCGTCGTCGCGCGGACTTCTTTCTCGATGACCATACAACACAACCACCCAGCAAGCATGCTCCTCCTATTGGCTGGCCGCGCCTGACCTTCCTCCGTACTAGTTCCGGCCCTTCCCGCCTGGGTCCGTCACACACCGTAGAGTCTCCTGCGGCCCCGGTCGTCGTCGCACAAGAGCGCACTCTCTCCGTTTCATCCGACGCCGGGTCGTGTACCGCGAAAATTGTCTCGTTATTGTCGTTCGTACCCTTTTTCCAATTCAAACCTGTCTCTGAGAGGTATCCAGGATATGTATGAAAACAATTTTGTCATCGTTCACGTCTTCCCCTACCAAGTCTAGGTATGTGCTCTGCAACCTCGTTATCGCGCGTTTTGATAAGGCTCAGAGTCGCCGTCGACCAAGATAATGAAATCTGTACTACTATACACACACAATGTTTGATTCAAGACGTTCAAAAAAATTGGCTACCAAAAAAATCGCTCTACGCATCGTAAGACTCTGCATCGCCAATAATCTGTACCCCTTCCATCGATGGTGCTGTTCGACTTCGACTGCGACTGCGTTTCCGTACGGCGAAGGGGGTCTGATTCTCAGCGTCAGACTGCGTACCAGGGTCGGGCGCGGGAGGAGGTGTAGGGACTCGGATAATGGGCGTTGGCCCGGTGAAATCTCGTCCAGTGAGCCGACCCAACGTTTGCATATCTGAGTTGTATGAGGGCGTTGTTCCGACGCGCGCAGAAATAACGTACCGATCGGTATGCGACTATCCAAGCAGCGGGTAATCCTGGCGCTGTCCTTCTTGTCCTCTGCTTTGAATTTATTCTTGCACGCCGTGCGGCTACGGCCGGGTAGCACCAAGGAAAGAAGCTCGTAGTTTTCGCCGTGCTGGGATAAAGCCTGCGGCAACCGTCATTTGAGTGGTCCGAGGTTGAGAATGCCCGACTTACTTCGAAAAACAGATCGGTCTCCTCCGCGCTCCAGCGAGAACCACGTAATTTCTTCGTGTATGAGGCAGAATTAACGAACTTGGTACGATCGGACTCGACGACGTGAACATAGTCGGTGGTATCCACTTCCTCTGTTCGATCCACAGTGAGAGATTCCTCGTCGATAATCGTCTCGCCATTGGGACCGATGCGCACTTGCACAGTGAAGCGGCTTGCGGTCAAGTCTTGAGAGTAGTCGAACCCGCTGCCAGACGCGTCAGCGATTACTGGCGCCGCATCGGAGGGCTCGGAAGCTCCGACGATGACTTCGCCAGAATTTTCAGGAGCCGCGAGCGCTTCGGTTGCAGGAGCCTCAGCGGTGTTTCCCTCCTCATCCTCCTCCGGTCGACCATACTTTTTCTGCTCCGCAAGCGCCTTCATCCTCGCCCTCTTCTCCTTGCTCTGCTGCTTCCACGCCAGATGGTTCATCTGAATCTCGAGCGCTTTGCTGCTAACGCGTCCCTGGCCACTGTCAACACAAAGCTCAGCCATGGTAACCACCGTTGGATCAATCTCCTCTCCAGGATCTGCGTCGGGGTCAAAGGCCGGCGGGGCAGTCTTCTTCCTTCTCTTCTTTGGAGGGCTCGAGTCCTGGTCGCCATTCTCATCCGCAGTGGCCTTTCGAGTTTTCTTTTTCTTCGGCTTTGGTTGAGCATCGTCGTCGTCGTCCTGGGCATTCTTCTTCGTCCGTTTCTTTCTCGGCTTTCTCGGCTTTTCTGACGCTTCGCCTTCAGTCGCGGTCCCATCCCCAGCACCGAACGCATCGTCCTCGACTGCATCCTTCTTAGCTCGTTTCTTTCTCGTTTTTGTCGGCTTCTCGGAAAGTTCGCCTTCAGTCGCGGTCGCGTCGCCATCCGCGTCCGAGACTACGTCTCGTTTCTTTCTCTTACGAAGCTTCTTCTTCGCGCCAGTTTCCGGAGCCGGAACGCTGTCATCGGGAGTGGGAACTAAAGTTGATGGATTACTCGGTGCAATGAGCTGGGACAAGGCGTCCGGAAAGACAAAGTCGTCTTGTGGAGGCGCTTGAAAAGTATTCAAGATGGGCCCATTGTCGGTTGGGTTTACAAGAGTGGGAGATGGGGCGGGTGTATTCGTAGGAGGAGGCCGAATGATAGGGATAGGGACGGCGCGAGAGATAATGGGAGGCGCCGGGGAATTACGAGGTTGTGATATGATATGAGAGGACTTTGCGATGAGAGGGGGCGCAGCGATACGTGAGCCCGAAGCAACGACAACAGGCACTGTCCTCGATGAAGATGCTACTGGTTGTGGGGTGTCTGCGGCGCGAAAAATGTCGGGTTCCGAGACGCGATTTGGTATGGTCGCCGGTGGAGGCATGGACGAGCCAAGGTCCATAGAGGACGTCGCTTGAGTCGACACATCTGCGGTCGAAGCGACAGAGCTAGGGCCGTCTGCTGGAGTAGTAGATGGCTGCCGGGGTGCAGTGCTCGTCGCCCGGGCTCGCGATTTTGCAATAGGTTTGAATATGGGACCTCCCTTTTCTGCAGGACAATTCAATATATATGAGTGTGGAGGAGACAGAGGCTACGCACGGACGCGAGAAGTCATTGTGCCAGGTTCAGTTCAAGATAATTCAAGATAACAAGTCAAAGGAGGAAGCGAGGAGGCGGCGGCAGCAACAACAGGCGACAACATCGCGCTCTCTTTCCCGCCTCAATGCCAATCGATCTCCCGACTGGAAAGACCCCTGGATGGGAGCTGGATGTCTCCGACGACGATTCTGAGCCTACTAATGTAGTAGAGAGGTGCATCCTCCCCCTTTCACAGACTGCGATTTACTAATCTCATTAGCTGTGTGGTCCTTCACTCGCTCCGGCAATGTGAGCATGGTTTGTGGCATTTCCGACTCACTTCCGAGACGATATACAGCTAGGGAACAATGGATGTATTTTGTGTTTCCGAGATTCTCAGGCCGAGTGCGCGGAAAACCCGAGGCGGTCCCTCCTCCTCACACCCTTCACTTTCGCGGCAGATGCCAAATTGAAATCGGCCCTCACGTCTTCTCAGAAACCAGTTTCTACGAGGCTCAGTATCTTCCGACACCTACTGCCCCGCCGTCGTCTCAATCTTCTTGGCAATCATCTCCGTACAACTCCTCCTACGTGCCTTATGGGCTAGGTGGCCAAGTTCCAGTGCCCCAGAACACCTCCCCGTTACTCTCCTCCCTCAGTTCCGTGACCGCCATTACTCCCAACCTGATAAATCAGGTCAATGCTGCGGCGGCGTCCAATCCAACTCTTGCTAATCTGCTGCAACTTGCTGCCGCTGGCAAAGGTACCGCTGAGCAGCTCAAAACACTGGGGCTTCTCGTTCAATCGTTGGCGTCCCCGGAAAGCTCAGAGGCCATCTCGGCAGCAAACTCCATGCCCTCTTCCTCTGCACAACCATATCCTCCCGTCGCTCCGACCGTATCCGTAAAAGAGTTCGACTTGGTTTTCCAATACTACGAAACGGCGCATGAGCGATGGGTTCTCCCTCGCGTCCCTGTCATCTGTGAAAAGGTTGCCGACACTCGGACGCCCGGTTTGACGTACGATATCGTGCTCACAATGGCACTGCCGTCTCCGAGGGTGGCCGAGATCGGTGTAGATGCGGGGAAACTTTCACCTCGAGTCGTCACCACCATTCGCCTCAGGCGCCCTCCGCCGGCCATATGGGAGACCATCTGGCGGTGGGTTGGTGGGGAAGACAAGTTCAAAGAAAATCGGATACTTATAGACAATCTGAGGGTGTGCTTCTCATCTTTTCAATTTGGAAATGTCCTCATCCCCGAGTCATGCTTCAGAAGAACACAGAGCGGGCATATCTGGCCCATCAAATTCCTCAAAACTCCTTACTGGCTCAACTCCAAAACGTAAAATCGCCTGTTCTCTCAACCTGCTCTGACCCGTATCTCAGGCGACAGCGTCGAACTATGTAATGAAACCTATTAAACCCGGCCCTGTCGTTGTACCCAAACCCAAGCGGAAACCTGCACAACGAAAACCGCCCCAACCAGCACAGCCTCAAACTGCACCTCAAGCCTCCGGATCGGGGATTCCCGCTGCGATATGGGCGAGCACTTCTACTCTCCCACCGGCGACGGCTACCTCCATACAAGGGAGCTCGACCCCTACCCCACCCGATCCGAAGCGGAGAAAAACATCAAAGCCGAAACAAACACTTCCTTTGCGATGCGTTTCTTGTCAGCAGACAGATGTACCCCTCATTCTTGGTGGACGTAAGAAGTCGTGTTCGATTCTACGATGCTGAAATTGAACTTGTTTCCAGGATTTTGCCGTCCATGTGTCGACTCGGGGAAGGCGACGACCGTGTATGTACCTTACAAACCTCAGCAAAACGCATACCAGCAGAACATGCCGGTGGCGCCAGTCTACGCCCAGGCAGCTGCACGACAAAACACGTCGGTCTTGCCTCCGCCAGGATAGTGTTCAGAGCAATAATAAAGATAGACTACAATACATTAATCCGATGTGATGATGATACAGCAATGCGTTATGGAAAGCTTTTAAGAGAATATATTAACGTACCACCCCATCCACCACACCACCACCGCCAACTGCGTCAGTACAACAGAGAGCTCTGCGACAACAGCCCACCACTGGATCATGATGCTGACCCAAAACGGAAACAGCAGCAGACGTCGAAAATAAAGGAAGGGGATCCCTTCCAGCCAACGATTGGATATAGAGGACAGTGCCGCTCGTGTTTGGAAGACCGCGAGTGCCACTGTCGCAAGGAAGAACAAGAAAAGGCCGACCCAATGGCGGAAAGATCGTCGAGGAAAGTTATAGATATTGTAGCGTTTGGGTTCGCCAGTGAACTCGTTCCGATAGAGTGGGATAATCAAGAAATGCTGGACGTCGTCGCCGATCATTTTGCCATAGGTCCGCCAGAAGGGAGTCACAGTATCCAAGACGAACGTCAGCGCGTCCATGGCGAGCTCCCAGAAATATTGATACTGGTCCTTGTAGCTTTGTTCCAAATCCACGATGGTAGAAATCTGGGGGATGTGAGTTTTATCAATGGCGGGAGATGGAATCTTACCTCGGGATAAATAACAGAGGTATGGGATAGTGTATCGTTGTACGCAGTCTTGACCTCAGCGTGCACGCTCTTGACCCCCTTTAACACGTCGAGTACCTCCTCCGCCCTCCACGCAACCTCCCTCCTCTCCTCGTCCAAGGTTTTGAGTGATTCCATTAGCGATGCAATTGGATCGGCCAACACACTCTCGGGAACGACCGAATGCTCGACGGTCTCGCAGGAAAGGAATTCCTGGAAGGTCTCGCGCTGACGGGCCAAGCGGTGGTGAATGTCGTCGACAGCTCTCCATCCCTTGTATGTCCTTGTGCCTCCAGTCACAGCAGCAGGATCATGGCTAAAGGCTTCCGCGAGCTCGCGGGGAAGACCGGTGTATGGTATGTTGAGTAAGCTCGATAGTGACGTCTGAGCTTGGTCGTACTCCTTGACCACGGCGGCGGCGCGATGTAATAAACCTCGAACGCGCGAGTTCTGCTCGATGGTGGCATCCAATAATCTGTGACATGTGCTAGTCAGAAAGCAGTAACAGCTTCATAAAGGGGGACGAACTGCTGCTTGAGTTCATACTCTCGGACGGCTTGTTCCTCATCCACATCCTGCTGCCGTTTCTGCTCCATTTGCAACCGAAAGTCGTCTTTGGGGGGCAACGATACGCGTACTTTCCGCAGTCCAAATGTACGGTTGGTGGCAGTCGGCGGTAAGTCGGCGGACAGCTTGTCGCTGGAGGACGCAGTTCCGTCTCGCTTCTCGAATCGGTCGTCACGAATAGGAGAAAGTGAAGACTTCAAGTCGCCATTTGCTTTAACAGTGGAATTGGATAGAAGATCACGACTCAAGGGCGCAGGGTGAATGATTGGCCGCAATCTTTTTCCACCGTCGTCGGAATGTTCAGACAGCGAGTTCCGCGACGAGGCAATATCACTGTCCACTCGCCGATGGAAAGTCGCGCTCGTCGGGGAAACGAGAGCATGGGGAAGTGAGATGCTGCTGTAACCCGATTCCCCGCTCCTACGCGACTCCATTGACCTCCGTCCTTCTCGAGGTTCAAAATAGATGCGGCCTTCATAGGACGATTTCCGTTTGAGTGGTGGACCTAGATTGTAATATGACGACCCCTGAGGTGAAGGAAATGGCGGCCGTGATATAATAGATAAATTGGGAGAGGAGTTTAGGGAAGCAATGCGTTCGTGGTGTGACCGAGGCTTTGAATTTCCGTGTAGTTGGACGGCATACTCTTCCATTATCAACGCTGTAAGATGCCACGGAAACTGGGTTGGGGATGTTCGGTCCTCGGCGTTTCTCAGCCAGTAGAAAGGTTCAGCCTGCTCCAAAGAGGCTTTCACAACCTCTTCCTGCTTGCTAAACCAGCGGGCCACTTTGAGGATGTTGACACCATCTGACGGAGTAGAGCTTGAGATGACGCTGTAGCGCCGTTCTATCTGGTCACGAGCCTGGGCCGCCTTTTCTAGAGCCCTGGCGGATACTTTCGTCCTGATTTGCCGTATTTTCGCTATAGGCAATCAAGAGAGGGCGAACGGGCAGAATTGATTGTCGTACCTGCGTACATGCTCTCCCGGGTCTCCACAGCGTTGTTCGACGGTGGTTTCTCCTTGTCCTTCCGCTTGGTTATGGACATGGTCCATCGTCTCTCCAACCGGTCCTCGTCCGTGCCTACGCCGGACCAATCCAGGGTCGTGCCTTCGTCTGACGACGACGGTACGGGGTGGGCAACGGGAGCAGATGATTGACCGGGGGTGGGACTAAACTGGGTCTCGCGAACATCTGGGACAGCAGGCGGTGGAAAGGGAACCGGTGGAATGACGGGGTGTAACGGGGACGCCTTGGTCGGAGAAGAGGTGGACGTCGGCTCGGACTTGCTGGATGAGGGGCTCGAGTTTACGGACTTGAGGCGGGCTTCCCGCCTCGCCTTAAGCTTTAACGCCCGCTGCACATCTTGCAAGATTCGGGGATCTATAATACAAGCGTCAAGATAATTGACCGACGACCGGATTCCGGTAGGGCTTGCCTTGGTGAGCTGGAAAAGGTATGGGTGAAAGGGTAAAGGGACAAAGATGAAAACACTCACAGAGGTCATACTCATCCGAGAAGAGGCTAATACCAGAATCTTCCATCACCGAGCTCATAGCTTCTCGGTGCGAAGGGGCGGCGGAAGGGCCAAAGCTTGAGGTGACCGCCCTCTTTGACCTGGCCGGATAACCGGGCATCGTGGGCCCTGGGCTGGCGGAGACGACGCGACGGCGGCCATTAGCGGACGTGGCAGCGGAACCATTCGGTGCAAGCGGGGAGCTGTGGCGAAGAGGGGGGTTATGAAGGGGCCTGGGTGTGTCTGCAGGGAAATGTATTGGAGGGCGGGGTGAGGGAGCGTGTAGCGTTCGTGTCGATGGACCAGGCTCCATCGACGACTGTCGAGAGTCGGGAAGAGTCAATAAATAAAGTTTGATGCGTGCTGTTTGTGGCTTTACAAGGTACCACGACAACTAGTATCTATTCTCCCCCTGCCGCATCCTGTCGACCTCGCGGTGGATCCTCGCAAACAACGCTGATATCGACGCCGTCCTTTTCCGCTTCACCGGCTCTGTTCCCGACTCTTGCTCGTCCATAACTGACGATAACGACTCGGAGCGCGCTCGCACACTGAATGGATTGAACCGCGGAATCGGTGCAAGACGTTTCTTGGGGGAGGGAAGAGGCGGGGACCGCGCAACGACGTATGCCTGCAAGGGGGGATGTCTGCCGTGTGGTTGGGGTTCTACTTGCGGGAACTTGAACGCCTCAAGGCGACCTACGAAAGTCAATATTCAGTACTCAATTCCGTGGTGGCTAAAACGTCAACGCACCTCGTTCAGTGCTAGGCCTCAGAATTCCGACCGCTGGGTGCTGAGGAACAACACTCGGGCGATGGACGTTGCCACCCTGCTGCCAGTCGTTCTGTTGCGGTCCAGCACTGGGCCGACGAGCTGCAACGACACTCGGGCGGTGGACGTTGCCACCGTGCTGCCAGTCGTTCACTGGAGGCTGTTGTGGTCCAACACTAGGCCGACGAGCTGCAACGACACTCGGGCGGTGGACGTTGTCACTGTGTGGCCAGCCCTCCACTGGAGGCTGCTGTCGTCCAGCACTGGGCCGACGAGCTGCAATGACACTTGGGCGCCGAACCTTGCCACCGTGCTGCCAGTCATCCACCGGAGGCTGCTGGGGGTATGTACCGACACTGGGCCGACGAACTGGAACAACACTCGGGCGCCGAACGTTGCCACCGTGCAGCCAGTCAACCGGATCGACCGGGACAGTCTGCTCGGCAGCCTTGGAGGCTCGAGCGAATTTACGCGCCTTGTTGCGTCGCTGTGCCCGCATCGCCCGGTCCATATCCTGTTGAATCCTCTCCTCTGCGAACATTCAGTCAAATGCCGATCCCTGAAGCAACCGCTCGACGTACCTTCTTCTTTCTGGGCGCGTACAAAGCTACCGCGATCGTCCATATACTCGTAGGCATATTGTTGCTGTTGTGACGCCCTCACCAGTTGAATCATATTAGTCTGTTGAGATTCCATCGTGTTGCGTCTTGCCCGAGTACCGTGATTAGGAGCAGGGACTGTGTCGAACGGTGGCATAGTGCATGGCTTGACTGATGTCGAAGAAACGATCTCTGGGGCTTATATACTAGTCGGCTCGCCCTGCCATTTTCGGAGGACAATGAACAAAGGTGGCAATGGCCAAAGCGCCAAAGGTGCCACCCGACCCATTCGGGTAAGTAGTTTCCATTTCTTTATGCACACCACGAGGGTGATCATCGTTGTCTCCGTAGCGAATGTTGCTTTGTCTATCCATCATCGGCCATCCCAGTCAGATGGAAGCAGATTTTGTACACTGTGCAGATGATATGATCTTGTCGATTCACGGAGACAACGTCGGGCCCTGTTCATCCCAGAATACTCGAATCTCCGTTCGTTGTTCAACAGCTCGATTTTTCCGTTGCTTCCTTCCAATCTTCCATCGTGTGCGTACACCTGGCTACTAAGATCTATTAGACGAGCTGGGATATCTTGCAACTCAACTTTCACAGCGTCAGAAAGGACCAACTGCCATATTCCACACTTGGCAGCGACGAACAAGTAACTGCCTCTCACTGTCATGATTTACTTCTCCGTAAGATTTCCCAGCAGAGCCGGTATAAAAGGCACTTGCATGATTCCTTCGGGCCCTCACGAAATTGTACTTCCCATTCTTTCAAGACGTTCATTCCTTTACTCAACCTCGCCATGGTTAACAAATCTTATCCTCTCCTCTTCTATCTCATCGTAGCAGCTGCCGCTGCCGTCCCTCATCTTGCTATTCCCCATCCGCACTTGAAGAGGCCGATCCCAATCCCTCAAGCACCTGGCGGAATAGCCGTTCCTCTTCGGACGCGCCCTGTGTTCACAACTAGCGCCGGCGTATTCGACAAGAACAAGGCGATCGCCGCCACTGTCGTTACCCAAAACAAGCACCGCCAGAACTTGATCAACCTCGAAAAGAATAAAGGACCGACGGCCTTTAATGCTGTTCGTCAACGTGTTTCCTTCCCTGAATCTCATTTACTAAACTTCGGTACAGGGCGCGGTGATCAGACCGCTCGCTTCTGTTCCTGCAGACATTCTCGACGATTTCATCCAGCGAAAACGTCAAACGGAATCGCTCGAGGATGAAAATCAGGACATCGAGTGGGCTGGCCCGATTACAATCGGAACGCCTCCTCAGAGTTTTACTATCGATTTTGACAGTGAGCTCAACATCCGCGCAGCGGTATTTATATTTTGACGTGGACTGCAGCCGGATCCTCCGACCTCTGGGTCCCGTCGGCTGCATGCACAAGCTCGGTGTGCACCTCGAAATCCAAGTTCAACGCGAACTCTTCGTCCACTTCCGCGATACAGACAGGAACGTTCCAAATCGAGTATGGGGATGGATCGCAGGTGGGTACACGAGGAATATCCGTATGCGTTCCATTAACACTTGTATGACAAGGTTACCGGGCCCATTTACACGGTACATCTCATCCCGGAGCTTTCGCTGTCTCTACTGAACTCCACGTCTGATCAGGATACAGTAAACGTTGCTGGCGTTCAGGGTCTGTCTCTTCCTGTTTCCAACCAAAATCAGCTCACGGTCAGATGCAGCTATAAACCAGTCGTTTGGCGCTGTAACTACACTCTCTACAAGTTTCGACGGAGACCCGGCGGACGGGTAAGCTACTCCTCCGCTATTCCTACTCATTCTTAAGAGGCTCCGACAGCATTCTCGGCATGGCCTTCCCCAGCATCTCCAACCTCCATCAAAGCCCATTCTTCACCTCCGCTCAATCGCAGGGAAATGTCCCCACTAACGCCTTCGCCTTCTTCCTCTCTCAGAACAATTCCGAGCTTTACCTCGGCGGAACGAACCCAAATTTGTTCGTGAACGGCACGCTCGAATTCCACCCCATCAACCCGACTTCAGGATTCTGGCAAATTCCTGGCGCGTCCGCAAAGGTCAACTCGACCGTCGCGGTCGCTGACTTTGAGACGATTATTGATTCTGGGACGACGATTATGTATGGACCGCGTGACGCGGTGCAAGAACTCTATGATGCGGTCGAAGGCTCTGCAGTGTTTGATTCTACTCACGGTGTGCTGCGTTTGACCTGTACACCATGTTTGTTGAACGTGATTCACAGGTCTCTACTCATTCCCGTGCGCTTCCGTCCCCAAGCTGGCTTTCAACTGGGGTGGATTAGACCGCACCGTCAGCTCGGAAAACTTCAACTTGGGACTGACCGCTGCGGGCTCCTCGGACTGTGTTGGTGCCCTCGTTGGGATCGAGTTGGGGCTTGGTACGAATATATGGCTTCTCGGCGACAGGTTTGTCTCACTTTTCACGAGCGTTGTTATGGCTGATCATTTCGAAGCTTCATGAAGAACGTATACACTGTCTTTGATTTTAACACAACCGCTGTGGGATTTGCTGATATTCCTGCCTAATCGGGTGCGGAGGATGAGTAGTGTTTGTCTTTGCTTGCCCGGACTCAGTAGTCGACGATTATATTCAGCACAGTGTTCTGTAGGAATGTCAGGCTCGCGGCATGCTTCGCCCCCGAGATTTATTTCTGTTGAACATGACGCGAACGAACATAATAGCCGTGAAGAGCGAGAGGGTATACCTATTTCATGTGAGCACTGGTCGACAAAAAAAATCAAGACCTACCAGGTAATCACATACGACAAGTGCGCATTCCGCAAGTCGACTTTGGGTGGCCGACCGACAGGAATCCCCTTGGTGATTCGCGAGGAAGCTTCACCTTCATGGCCCTCTGCGAAACAGACTTGAAAAAAATCTCGCCGGATGACTAAAGTAGAACGAACCAAAAATTTCCTCCACTAAGACCGGCTGCACATTCGCGTTTACACCCCCAGCGTATTCCGTCATGGCCTCAAGATCCTTCCAATACCATTCCCCCCGCTCCGGATGGTTGTCCGGAGTGAATGTATTGCGTTCTTGCGTAGTCCGTAGCATACCCAGACATTGTACCTCACGGTTGTCCCGGGCCATGGACTGCAGGTCAAAGTCCGAGGATATGAATCCGCGGTCGACGATTATTGTCGACCCGTCTTCGCGTATGAGCGGTGTGAGTACATTCGCGCCATGCACGCCCTCGCGTGTGCGTGGGCCGACCAGCATCGAGTGATCATGGTCCCATTTTCCCTCGAGAAAGACTTTGCGGAAGACGAATTCGGGGATTACTGAAAGACTTGCGGAAGCCCGGCTTCAGATGCAAAGTTCAAGTGCAGTGAGGGATGATCGCACTTTATTCGTTTGGGAAGGGACAACGGCTGAAGCTGGAGTTTTTCCTCGAGCTCGTCAATGAGCGCCACCTTCCACTGCAGTCGCTGCAGCTGCCAAGTACCCAAGCCGAATGTGAATATAGGCACGAAGCCGAGGAGAACCATGGTGGGTGTAATCCATGGGTCGCGGTGAGGTTTGTAGCTTGGGGCAGCTTCTGAGCTACTGCGACGGAGAAAGTGAGGTTGCGGGCGCAGCCATGGCCTCAGCGCCAGAGCTCGACGCAGTACAGACATGATCGTGAATTGATGGCCGGACGTCACAGCCTCTCACTTCGCAGCAGTTCTGACTATCGACCACAATGTACAAAATTATTCTCATTCTCCTGCGGCCCTACACTCATGTCCCACCTCCGCAGGTTCAATAGTGGCCCCCGCAGAGGTGGCGGATTCGACGTCGAGGACGAGGTCCACTACCCAACCCGCCCAGTCGACAAGGACAAGGCCGAACAAGAACTCGTCGTAAATATCAAGAAAGCTACCAGCCCAGAAGAGTCTGCGCCCAAGCAGAAACACGTTCGGAGTGTGTTGCTGTCTAATCGCTCTTCACAGTTGGGATGCTCACCATTTGTTAGAATGCATCGTGTTTACGTGGGATTACCACTCCTCGATTTCTTTCTGGAGCGGTCTCCGGGTTCAGCCTATCTTGGCGGACGAGATTCAGACCTTCAAGGCGCTCATTACCGTCCACAAAGTTCTGCAAGAAGGGCATCCCAGCGTGAGCCACATGGTGTGGTCCAGGCTTGTGCTTATTAAATGTCTCGCAGACCATCAAGGAGGCCCATGGGCAGACCGCCTGGCTGGAAACATGCGCACGAACCCTCGGCTCTGACGGTCAACGGGGTGTGTGTCTTTTCTCGTCTTCGTAACTCGTTCTTGACGTGCGTCCCCAGGATACGCCCCGCTGATCCGCACCTACGTCCAGTTCATCCTGGCCAAACTCAGATTCCATCGCCTGCGACCAGAGTTCAACGGTCTCTTCGAATACGAGGAGTATGTTACGCTGAAGGGCATTGATGACCCTAACGAAGGGTACGTCGATACTGCACCTTTTATGGCGCCAGCTCAAGGCGCATCTAGCTATGAAACTATTTCCGACCTAATGGGCCTGCAAGACCAAATCGATTCCTTCCAGAAGATGGTGTTTTCGCATTTCAACCATTCTTCCAACAACGAGTGTCGGATATCGTCATTGGTTCCCCTCGTGAAGGAGAGTTGGGGAATATACCGGTTCATTACCAGCATGATGCGGGCTATGTTCAGACGTGTGTTGCTAAAGATTGCACCGATGTTTCGACTCACAACTATGGTCAGGAACAAATGATGCCGACGCCCTTGAACCTCTGCGCCAGAGGTATACCTCCCAACACTACAATCTGCGCAAATTCTACTACGAGTGTTCGAACCTCAAGTATCTGACAGGTCTGATCAACGTACCGAAACTGGCGGCAGTGAGCGTTCACGTCCTCCTACTCTCGCGTTGTCTCAATCTCTCTCTTTCAGGAACCCCCCAATTTGCTCGATAGTGGTGATGCTCCCGACCTACCAGCACGTCCCAAGACCGCAGCATCACCTCCGCCTGCACCCTCTCCCGACGCGGCTACCGTCAACGAGCAGGCACGCATGCTCAAAGAGTATGAAGACCAGCAGGCAGCGTTAGCCGCTGCTAGAGAGGCGGAGGAGCGTCGGCGACTTGAGCAGGAGGCGCAACAAGCCCGAGAATTTGAAGAGATGCAGCGAAGGCAGGCGGAGGCTCAGAGACTTGCTCAAGAGCAATTGTTACTCCAACAACAGCAGCAGTATAATATGCAAGCCTCGCAACAAGCTAGTGAGCTCGAACGAGAGCTCCTCGCCCTTCGTGGGCAATGGGAGCGCGACCAGATGTTCTTGGAGCGGTATGATCGGGTTCGTATCTTCTTGTGGATCCTTTCACGTATCTGATCTATTCTCCAGCGAGTCCGCGCCTTGGAAGCTGAACTCGGCGGCGTAAATGCCAACGTCAATGCTCAGTTGGCTTCCAAAGACGACTTGATCAAGCAGCTCCAAGATCAGGTCACTTTATGGCGCAACAAGTACGAGGCGCTCGCCAAACTTTACAGCCAGCTCCGGACAGAGCATTTGGACATGCTATCCAAGTTCAAGGCGATGCAGCTCAAAGCAAACTCTGCCCAGGAGGCTGTCGACCGCATGGAGAGGATGGAGCGCGATCTCAAGGCGAAGAACTTGGAGCTTGCCGACATGCTCCGGGAGCGCGATCGAGCTCGGTTCGACATTGACCGTCAGAAATCCAGTCACAAGGATGAGATTGACCGTCTTCGTCGGGAGCTCAACTTTGCGAACGAGCGTGCGGAGGATGCGTCGCACTCGAAGAACTCCGAGGTTTCGAGCGTACTGAACAAATACAATCGACAGATACAGGAGCTCGAGGATTCTCTTCGCGTATGTCTCTGCAAATCACGTTTCTTTCTAGCTAATGCTGTCTGTAGGCCAAGCAAATTCAAATCGATGATTTGCTCACCAAGGTGAACAACGCGGAGGGCGACCTTGAGCGACTGCGCGATGAGAAAGACCAGGAGATCATGGTGTTAGACGAGAGCATGACTGACACCATCCAACGGCTCTCGGACGCGCAACAGGTATAAGCTCGAACGCTTCTTGCTCGCGTTTGGCTCTAATTAACATTAACCTTCCTCAGGCGCTGAGAGAGCTGGGTGGGGCTAATGACACCGAGATCGACACGCTGATTCTCGACAATCAGAAGAAGCTCAACCAGATCATCGGTCAGTTAGCATAATAGCCCGAGATCGGCGGTTCTGATCCGTCCTTCTAGATTCAATTTTGCAGGCGTGTATGCAGAAGGTCGAGGACGGGATTTACGAACTCGAATCTCCGACGCAGGCGGGCAACCCGAATGCCACGCCTGAATATACCTTGTCGATGATCGAGAAGGCCGTCAACAATGCGACAGACTTTGCTACCGTATACCATCTCTACCTCGGCGGTGAGGAGGGTGGGGAACACGTCGAGGTCATCAAGGCGGCGAACGAATTTGCACAGTCCCTCACCGAGGTTTTAATCAACACCAAGGGCATTACCCGCCTCGCCAGTGACGATGATGCTTCTGACAAGATTATAAACGTCGCGAAGATTGCCGGAGACGTTGGCACTCGGCTGTTCTTCAATCTGCAGTCCTTCAATATGAGCGGAATGCAGCCAAATCAGAAGCGGGAGTCTGCTATGCGTAATGGCGCTGAAGCCCGCGGCGCACTCACGAAGCTTTCGGATGTAGTCGACGGACTCATCCCGAAGGGCGCCAAAGCCGGTTTGGCCCGCGCCAACGGCGACATTGGCGACATTGTCGAGAACGAAATGTCCAGCGCCGCCCGCGCAATCGAATTGGCGACCCAACGGCTGCAGGAACTCATGTCTCGCCCGCGGGATTCTTCACGCAGCGCTGTTGACCTCCAGGTGCACGACTCGATCCTCGCAGCGGCCATGGCTATCACGAGCGCAATCGCCCGGTTGATTCAGGCCGCGACAGAATCACAGAAGGAGATTGTCAACGAGGGCAAGGGGTCGAGCTCGAGTCAGCAGTTCTACAAGCGCAACAACCGATGGACGGAGGGGCTCATCTCTGCCGCGAAATCGGTGGCGTTTTCGACCAACTTGCTTATCGAAAGCGCCGACGGCGTGCTATCGGGGACGCACTCCCTTGAGCAGCTCATCGTCGCGTCGAATGAGGTTGCGGCCGCGACGGCTCAGCTCGTCGCTGCGTCTCGCGTCAAGGCGAACCTCATGTCCAAGACGCAGGAGCGTCTCGAGCTGGCCGCGAAGGCTGTCACCGAGGCCTGCAGGGCGCTCGTGCGCCAGGTCAAGGCGGTGTCCGCGAAGCAGTCCCAGGAGGAGGACGTGGACTACAAAAACATGGCGGGGCTCGAGTTCAAGAAGCGGGAGATGGAGCAGCAGGTCGAGATCCTCAAGCTGGAGAAGGATTTGGGGGCTGCGCGCCATCGCCTGGGCGCTATGCGGCGCGCAGGGTATCACACAAACGAAACGGACTAGGCGCAAGAGAAGAAACTGAGGAGGATCGTGGATTGTGGATATTCATACTGTAATTTTAGTACTAGTGCTATTCACTGGGCGTGCAGAAGTAGGCGGACGCTTGAACGAGCAACGTGTGTGCACTACTGTGTATCTCGGAAAGCTTGTGATACGGCTTTCCGATGTGCCACTGCGGGGCTAGTATTCAACCGTGTTTTTGGAGTGACTGACGTGGACAATTCCAAGATAAAGGGATCCGCGCACGTCCATACGGTGCCCCAGGCCCCTAAGGGAGGGAGGGCCTTCGAGAACACTGATAACAACACGAGCGACAGCCAGCAGCCATTTTACTTAGGGGTAGGCGCTTCGAAAAAGAAAATGCATCCGAAATAAGTATGTAGGGTGGGTGGGATATGTATGGGTGGTATATGTACGAATATGTCTTAGAAATAAACAAATGGTCAGCCAGCATCCAAGAAAACGACATGAGTGAACAAGGAGTTAGTTGAACTAGTAGTCAGAGTCATCGCTTCGCATCGAATCAAACGAGCCGCGGGTCAGGTCCAAGAAGCTCCCCTTGGTCGGTAGCGACCGCGGCTCCTTGTCCATTTCATCCTCGATATTGAGGAAAGAGGACTTCCGCATGATGGAGTGACGGTGCATCCGCTCCTCGACCGATATCTTCGGACGGATATTCTTGCGTGGGGGAGGCGATAGCGGCGTCGGAGCGACGACATCCGACTGTGACCGCGAGATGGATGGCCGCGCTGTGCGCCGCGGCGGGGGAGGGAGGCTCATCAGGACCGGCGGCGAGGGCGGTTGCGGCGGTAGCTGCTGGTCGTAATAGTCGTATTGGTCGGTCGATGTGGCGTTGCTCCGTACAGACGTCGAGCGCTTCCGCCCTCCGCCAAAGGACGCAGACGGTGACAAGCCAAAGTCGGTTTCGAAATCTGAGAGGGCAGTCGACCGCGCGGACAGGATGGACCCCGTGCGTGGTCGTTGATATGCTGCGTCGACACTCGCCTCGACCTTGAGCATCTCTGCAGGCGACATGATCTGCTGCGGGGTGTACTCCTGCGCCGACAATGAGGGACTGCGCGGCGGCTGGTCCGTGTCGATCCAGCACGAAACGCTTTCCTGCTCAGACACAGGTCGGACATCATCCGTAAGCGCTAGTGTGGATTGCGACGGCCGTCGGCTGCTGGACGCCGAGAACAAGCGCTTCCGCGTAGACTGAGCGGGGTCTGGTGTTCGCTGTTCCGAGATGGGGAGTTGCAGCGGGACTGCAGGAACCGGCAGTCGGTGCTGATGGAAGGAGCGCTGTTGCGCGGCACTTTGAGGGGTGCCATCTCGGGCAGCGGCGCTGAAGATGGAATCGAAATCGACGACGACGGGCCCCGTTTCAGGGACTGGTGCGAAACCGACTTTTTGAGGGTGCGATGCCGCGGAGCATCCGGTTCCCAACCGCTCTCGCCTGCTCTGGGTGAGGCATCATACACCTGTTGCTTGCCCTTGGCTCGAGGACTAATGGGGCTAAATTCGGAGGAAAACGTCAAGCTGCTGGTCGAGGCGGTACCGGCTGAATGCCGTTGAAGTCTATCGTCGGCGGAGGCGGAAGGGGGTGGTGGGAGGTCGGAACTCGGTGGTGGAGAGGGACGCGACAGAGAAATCTGTCGGGCGGGAATGCTCGGGGAAGAAGCCTGATATCCGGTTGATGATGATTTGGGCGAACGCGAGACGAACGGGTCGCTACGAAGAAAGTTCGTCCGTGGCTCGATGCCCGTGTCCGTCATACCCCGAGCACGCATGACGGGTCGCGGCTTTGGAGGAGGGTCAGGTTGGCTAAAGCGGTTGCTCTCCGCCCCCAGGTTGGACAGCCATGTCTCGTCGTTCTTTCTGCGCAGGCTATGGCCAGAGAGCCTATGGCAAAATAACAACATGAGAACAAGAAAGAAGAGAGGCTGGATGAGTACACACTTGTTGGAGAGCCTCATATAAGATGATCCGGCCTCGGAGGCCGGGGACAGGATGCTGAGAGGCGAAAGATCGCCTGCCATACGGAAGGAGTGGGACGAGGAGGAAGCGTATGAGACGCGGTTGGCAAATTCATTTGACTTTGCGTCGTTGACCGAGGAGTTGGAGAAGGCGGAAAGCCGATTTGGATCGGAGGGACTGGAGGGACTGTGAAGTGACACGACCCGTGCAGCGAAAGGATCACTGTCGGAAAGGGTGAGGAGAGAGCCGCGTCGGTTCTGTGTGAGGTCCTCTGGTGTTTTCGGAGTGCTAGGCTCGATGGAGTCTGCGCGGGAGCGAAAAGAGGACACGGAATTGGAGGGAGCGCGGCCAATGCCCACGGAAGGAGCAGTGGTTGGGCGTCGCTGATGGGGCTCGATGCGGGGAGCGAGAAGGGTTGTGGTGGATGTCGCGACGGTGGGAAGGAGGGTGAGCGGCGGGGGATGGTTTTTTTTGGGTTTAAAACCCATTGCGGTGGCGAGAGAGTGTAACTTGATACCGGACTGCTTGGAGTGAGAGCTGGGTTTCTCTGAGGGAAAGTCTGGGGTCGGGGAGGGCGCCTTCTGGCCCAAGGACCACCAGTTTCGCGGCGAGTCATGGGAAAGGGTGGATGACATGGCGGTATACAGCAAAGGAGGGGGAGTGTTACAAGGGCATGGTTATGTGCAGAGAGCAAGCTTGTTGGAGCGAAAACGATGGACAGCGCTAGGGCGCATTTGGTCGGGAGCAATACACGAATTAGGATTGCGACGATCAACAAAAAGTCAATTTCATATCCGCCTCCTACCTGCTATACTCTACGCTACCCCAACTCTGCCCACACGTCCTCCGCGTCTCGATCGTGGATACCCTCCTCAGCACGCGGCATCGCCGTCGTCGACCGTGCATCGAAGAGAACAGGATCCCGAATCAGCGGCCGCGATAGCTCCTCCTCCTCCTCCTCCTCGCTCTCAACCTCCAGATCCAGGTATCCTGCTCGTCGTGATCCCCCTAACACTATGGGCTTTGGTCTAGAAAATAACGACTGCCCCGACCTGCAAGGATGAGTATCATCAGCCTAATTGCATTTAAATAAACGAGTGTCCTTACTGTCGCATCACAGCTGCCAGCCTCCCAAACTGCAGCACGTTCCGCGCAATAAGCAGGAAAGTATCAAGCAGCTCTTCTTCCTTGCTGGTTGCCCCACACTTGGCGAATGCGAGCACAAGCAGTGTGAGCGCGCAAAACACCGTCAGAATGAGATCAACCACATTAAATGGGGATTTCCAGAATTGCTGCAAAGTATTGGTCGAACAACGCGTAAGGGAAAAGGAGGACACTTACCCGACCGAACGCGACAAAGCGTATCCCAACTTCGAGTATCATAGAGGTGTTGATGATTACTTCGAGAATATAAAATGCGAGGCCCGGGCATCCGTCGGACAGGCTCAGTATAACTGTCGTGACCGAGAGGGCCGCCATCGCGAGATAGAGAAAGATATATGTCCGCGAGTGCACAAAGCGGTTCGCGAGGCCCTTTGTGATTTCACTGCGGGTGAGGGCATAGATGCTGCGTGTCGGCCTACAGAGTCGTCAGCACGGCGACGGAGAGCTGCCAGAGAGCTGAACCAACGCTGGGTGACCTGGCCTGCCCGAGTCCGGGCCATCGCTGTTCAAGGCATCGGATTCGCCGTATTCAGGATCGGAGTTCATGACATTCGGCAAGGAAGAGTGTTTGTTCCTGTGTTCCTGCCCCTTGCTCTCGCCCACCACAACCCTCATTCAACCCGTTAACCCTCCAACTAGTCCAAGATGGGAGGCGGAGACTTGAATATGAAAAAGTCGTGGCATCCGCTGCTCTTGAAGAATCAAGAGCGGGTCTGGATTGAAGAGAAGAAGGCTGTAAGTCGTCCAGCCGAATTCATGACCTGAAACTGACTCAACAATGTCATTAGCTCGAGGAGAAGAAGAAACTCGACCAGCTTCGCAAGGAGAAAGAGGAGGAGCGGCAGATGCAGGAGCTACAACGACTGCAGGAAGAGCAAACCGGGAAGAAACGAACGGAGAAGCTGGAATGGATGTATACGACTCCGTCAACAGGGACTAGTCAGAATCCGAACGACCTGGAGGACTATCTGCTTGGAAAGAAGAGAGTCGACAAGATCCTACGGCCGACGAGAATGCCAAGGTATGCTCAGATTACAACAGAATCCTCAACTATCATTCTAACTCATTATCCAGGTCGGTGCGGCCCACAAGAACTTCATCGCCGTTCAAAACGCCAACAACGCCCGCGACATTGCTGCAAAATCCGCGAGGACCCTCTCCTCGCTATCAAGCAGCAGGAGCAGGCGGCGTATCAGGCACTAATGAACAACCCCCTGCGTCTGCGGGAGATGCAGGAGCGCAACGGGATCAAGCCGAAGAAAGACAAGAAGGCGAGGAAACTTGAGAAGGAGGAGCGCAAGCGGCTCAACACGAGCGCAAGCACCGCG
>JARIHR010000121.1:0-132633 GCA_029281495.1 Mycena filopes | reverse complement strand
CCTCTTGAACTCGTACCACCCCATCCCCTCCTCCCTGCGCCTTTTTGAGTCGCTTCTCCAAGTCGCTTTTCTGATAGTCATTGAGTAAGTATCTTCGCCGTCCTGCTTGACCCTCGTCCTAACCTCTTCCACAGTCCATCCCTTCACCGTCGACGACACCAATGAGGTCGCTGGCCGCCTTCGCTCTCCCTCGTCACCCTCATCATCCTCTCGTCGCCCGCGCGACGAATCCAAGCGGTTCGCGTTCTCAAGATTGGTATAGTTGCCCGCAAGATGTCGCCACCCTCGACGGATAGACGCGGCTCCGGCGCAGCTAGGACCTCGGTCTCCCTCCCCGCAGTCCGTGTCGCCCCGCTGTCGTGCGGTTGGTCCGCTGCCTCGCTTTCTTCGCCTCTTGTCCTCGCGCCCCTCGTCCGCCTCCCACTTCCTCGACACCGTCCCCCGTCGAGCACGCGATACATCAACGCCAGAAAGTCAAGTCGGACGAGCAAGACGGGCATCGCCCTACAGGATGGATGGGTTCTAGGTCAGGACGGATAGATGTGGATCTTGTGGCGAGCTAGGGCGGCCTCCAGTCTCCCTCCCCAGGTACCCCATCGCCCCGCTGTCCCGACCAGCGCCGCTTGCCCTGTTTGCGAGAAGCCGGCATCTCTACCACCATCCCCGCCACCACCGAGCTCCTCATCCGAAGAACCGCAGCGCGAGGACCAAGAGGTACGAGCTCTGGGGACGCCCATCTCGTGCGCCGCGGCATGTGGGCACCTTGGGTTCTGGATTCGGTGATCCTGTGTTTGGTTAGTCTCCTCCTTCCTTCTCTCAATCTCCGATGCTGAACATGTTCTTCAGGTCGTGTTCGTGCCCGGTCCCCGCTCGCCCGTCCGCGTTTGTCCGCTTCTCGGCGGTCGACGTTCGCACCCACGCCCACATGGCACCACCCACGCCCACAGCCCTCGATACCCCCGGACTACCGTCGCCGACAAGGCACCCACGCTCGCAAGCACCACGCCGACGAGGCATTCGACGCCCACACAGCAACTTATCCGAGCCCACAGAGGTGCTCGCGAACGTTCTTCGAGTCCTCAAACATTCGAAGTCCCATTCTCCCCGCGCAACCATCTTGTCAAGTCATATTATACCCCGGCGAAAGCTACATCAAAGCACCCAGAAGATCCTCAGTCTTTACCCCTCAACCACCAGCCTCTTCGAACTCGGACTTGCTTTGTTTGTTGTGACTGCTGCGTTGCTTTCGTAATTGCGTATTCTGCTTGTTCGTCGGATACCGGTTGTCCTTCGTTGTATACTTGTGATGTACCGATGCATCTTGTGATGTACCGAGAAAACAATATAAAACCCTTGCGTCAGCAAACTTCTTGCGTGATTTCGATTGAACCGTCTTCCAGCTATCTTCATCGGATTTGCCCATCGCTATCCTTAAACTGTTTGTGTCGTCGGAGTTGTGACGCACTGACGAGCAAACAGCAGGGGCCCAAATATTCCCCCAATCCAAAGATGGCGGTCAAAGCGCAAGTTAGCATCAATGCCGTTAAAGTTCCACCAAATCGATAAATTCAACAATTCAATTCTTCATTCCGAGCCAAATCAGACCATAGCTAAAGCAGGCGTACGTAGTCGGGAAAATGTCCATACCCGCCTCGCACCGCACCACCCTTCAAGGCTGGTCGACCCGTTCTCTATTATAAACAGACGACTTCTCCCCGCTAACCAAAAACATACTCGTACATCGACAACCCAACTCAACCCCAACCCCACGCACTCCGGACGCCCTCTCCCCCAGCTCACAGTGGTAGGTAGAGCCGAGAGGAGGACAACGAGTGTATGCGTGCAGTGATGATACCCAGAAAGAAACGAATCGCGGTCGGTGGTAAGGATTATATGTGGGGGTGGATGGATGTCGGGAGGAGGGAGACCGTACAGGAACCAGTATCGGAGAGAGAGAAAAGAGGCCAAGGAGTGTCGTAGTATATGGAGCAGTAACAGGCGGTAAAGGGGAGGGAGGGGGGATGCTGAAGTGAAACGTAAAGGGGGAGAATAGCAGTAAAAACACAGCAGGGGACGTGGATGGACGGGATACGAGACTCGGTGGTGGTAGGTAACAGTGGCTAAAAGGGAGAGAATTAAAACAACGATCGTAGTAGTACAAGTGTGTTTGTGTTCCAGGGCGCGATAATGGTGTGGGGTTGTGTCATGTATGAAAGACATAGCGAGAGCGGCGAGGGAGGGAATTAAAGGCAGCTAGCAGCGACATCAATCATCGTCTGCCCCTCCCTGACAGAGGAGAAAACGACAACGACGACAGCTACTCGCGTGAATTGGAAATGCGTCCATGGATAATATTTAAACGAGGGGCGGCGGGGGTAGTGTAGCTTGTAGTGAGTGGCGGTGGTGTTCGTGCGGTCGTCATGGTGTATCGTCAAATGGGGTGAGGAAGGGCGCTGCACAGGCTATTGCCCTTCCAATTGTTGTTGACCGGCAGGAGGGGAGGGCGACCGCAATGATTAACGAGAAGCTGGCGCACAGCAAGGTGGATCGGTTCCCGGCGACGTAAAGGGAGAGTAATTGTCGTCGCCGGCGCCCACACAAGTCGTTCTTCGTCCTCACCCCGCCCGCTCTCTCCGTTTCTGTCCACCTACCCACACTCCCCACCACCGGCCGCCTGCCAAACCATCTGCAGACCGACCCCACCCCGCCGAGCAAACCCACCCACGCCCTGGGATGTAGTATGCCCCCTCTCGCTCCGCGGACGAACACCTAATCGCTCCTTGCTTCGTTTCTTCCTTTCGCTCCGAAAATCAATCACCACAACTCCGTCTCGCGCCCCCGCGTGCCCCGCTGCTGCCCCACCGCCCGGGCGTCCCCTGCTGCGCCTGGCGCGTATGCGAGCGAAGCCTAATCGCAAAAATGGTATCAGAATACTGCATTAAACTTGAAAGGAAATGGAAGGGATGGGGGATATAAGAAGGAAGGGTACGAGAACCTACATCCGATCACTCGCGCGGTGGTCCTCCTCCTCCTGCACAACCTTTCTTCGCGCCGTCGCCCCAGCCTTGCTCCCGCCGGCTGCGCCGCCATCCTCCTGCGCCCCTCTCTGCACGCTCCAGTCAAAGACGTAGTCGTACTGGTACCCCTCCCGCACGAAGAGGTCACGGAAGAGCTTGCGCAGGTACGAGTAGTCCGGCTTGTCATCGAACCCGCAGGGCGCGCGTGTAGTTTGAGGAAGATGCCAAACTCGTTGGGGAACCCGCGGCACAGGAGATCCGTGGGCGTCGTCATCTTCTTCTCCATGATACGATCGTACTTCTGCTTCTTGTGGCAGCTTTGAGACCCTGCCACGGCAGCGCGCCACGCAAGAAGTACATAAGCACATAGGCCAGCGACTCGAGGTCGTCACGCCGGGCCTGCTCTACACCAAGATGGGTGTTGATGGAGGTGTAGCGGGCAGTGCCGGTGAGGTTCTTGTTCTCCCTGTAGGGAATGTGCAAGTGCGTCTTTGGGGTCGCGGAATTTCTTGGCCAGGCCAAAGTCAATGACGTTGACCTGGTTGCCGCGCTTCCCAATACCCATCAGGAAATTGTCGGGCTTGATGTCGCGGTGGATAAAGTTGCGCGAATGGATGTACTCGATGCGCGAAATCTGACAGCGAGTGAGTAAGCAGGAGAAGAAAATAGGCCAAGATGACGCACGAGCTGATCTGCGAGGAGGAGGACGGTCTTGAGGCTGAATTTGCGGTTGCAAAAGTTGAAAAGGTCCTCAAGAGAGGGGCCGAGTAGGTCGAGGACCATGGCGTTGTAATCGCACTCGGTTCCGAACCATCTGACAAAAGGCACACCCACGCCACCAGCGAGGGTCTTGTACACCTTTGACTCGTACTCGAGCTGGGGGTGCTTGGCCTTGACGGACTCGAGCTTGATAGCGACCTCCTCACCGGAAATGATGTTGATTCCGAGGTAAATGTCGCCTGGAAATAATAATAAAAATAAAGGGGTGACGACAGGCCACGTTGAGCAAGATGGTCAGACTTGGACAAGAGTAACACAGCGCACCAAAAGAACCCGAGCCAATCTTTTTGCCTAGTCTGTACTTTCCACCGACGCGGAGGTCGAGTCTGTGCGAAGAGCTGTCGGCCATTCGGGATGAGAGTGTGGATGAAGATGCGGATTAAGGCTGTTGATAGAACCGAGTCAGATTGCGATATAAAGGACGCAGAAGGGGAGCGGAAGGATCAATGGATATGGTCTGCGGATGAAGGGCTGTTTAAGCGAAGGCAAACGCTGCGGCGGTGCGGCGCAGGTACACGGCAGGTGATGTGGCTCGCGAGCCGCTCTCACACCATCCAAGGCTCGCCTGAGGACGCTGGCTGGCTCAGGAGGCACACCGCACCCCAACTTGGGTGTGTGCCCACACGAGGCCGCCACGCTCATATCGTTCGATCCTCGGGCTTGCAAAAGGAGACTGGACTGGGGGCGAGGCTAACGGGACTTACTGTATGGACGTGGGAGGTCGTCAAATGGAATCGGGAGTAGGAGGGGTGGTGGTTAAGAGACAGAGGAGCTGTGGTGCGCGGAGTTTGAATCGGCATACACGGCATCCATCGCCATTTTCTCTTCTCATTTTTTTCCTTCCAGCTCGCCCACATTATTGGCCTACTATCCACCCTTCCAGCCGCCTCTCATGCTGCCTGTTGCCTGGCCCTGACGCCAAAGCTACAGTGGCACCATACTGCCGTGCCTTTATTCCGCAAATGCAATTTGTCGTTGTGCGCTGGCCATGGGAGTCAATGCGGCTCGAATGCTGAACTCATCCATCTGTCACCACGCACACTCCGTGCAACCTGTAACCGACAATGGGCCGTCTTCCGGATATCAGGCGCCTCGGCCTCTATCTAGTACCCTCCGCCGATGTAGACGGGCTTGCGACCAACCGACTCCGAGAGAAACATTGGCAGCGCCTGCCTTGTGCGGTTTTTGTGACGAACATTGAATGCTCCTAATTCCCTAGTCGCTGTCGCATGGCGAATTTACCGCCACAGCCAAACGTCCCGCTAGGTTTGTCTTTTTCCAATTGCACCTTTTTCCTTTCCTTTTCTTTGTGATGAAAAAATAACTCAGCTCACTTCGATGCCACGGCACATGAGACTACTTGTATACAATTTACTGACCTCCCCTTTGCGACCCCTCTTGTCTTCTCCTGGACCTGACTGACCTACTACTCCTCAGTGCGAACCGCCCCTCAGGAACGACGTTAACGTTCGTCCTGACTGCTCTCAAACGCGCACCCGCAATTGTTAGTTTCCCTTTCACGTAGACTGTTGATCTCTTCTACGATGAAAAAATAACTCAGCTCACTTCGACGCCACGGCGCATGAGACTACTTGTATACAATTTACTGACCTCCCCTTTTCAATTCATTGCGTTCTCCTCGTCCTGGACCTGACTGACATCCTCCTTAGTGCGAACCGCCCCTCATGAACGACGTTAGTGTTCATCCGGACTGCGCCGGAGCTTCTCGCAAACCCGCACCCGCCATGGTTAGTCCCCCTTTCACAGAGACAGTTTATCTCTTTTATGATGAAAAAATAACTCAGCTCACTTCGACGCCACGGCGCATTAGACTACTTGTATACATTTTTACTGACTATATTTCTCTTTTCCTTCTCCCCTTGATCTGTCCTCGATGGCCGCCCCGACTGACCACCTCCTCATTAGTTCCATTGAAGTTCATGTCACTTTCGTTGCAGCACCTAACCCAGCAGGTTAGTTTCCTCATCATCATCGTATCCCCTTCCTCTCTCCGTTTCATTTGCTATCTCTTCTAAGATGAAAAAATAACTCAGCTCACTTCGACGCCACGGCGAATGAGACTACTTGTATACAATTTACTGAATTTACTTCCTCCCCCTCTTCCCTCCCGACCTCCTTACTGTGATGACTTACCTGCTCCTCAGTTAGGGATCGAAATATCCACCTGACAGCTACCTGCGCGAATTATCGGTTTCTGCGGTCGCATATAGCAGGTCCGGACGACGCTTTCATCGGCTGTGAGGTCAATCGAGACCTCTTCCACCTCAACCCTTTTCTGCATACTGCCCCCGCGCCAAGATTATTCGCCCCGGCCACGGCCATTCTTGCCCGACTTGGTAACCCCCTTGTTCTTGGTTCGGTCCTTGTAGCTTTTGGATGGTGTATAGTACCTGTCTGCAGAATATTATTCATCGTTTTTCTCTGTGAACAGACCTGGCCAGGGTTCGCTGAGTATTATACTGAGTGTTTATTCGGGTAACGCGGAAAGCAGTGTTGTCCCATCAGAGATAGTCGTTAACGATATTTTGCTTGCCTTCCCCCACCATCTTCTTTCATTTCTTGGTTCTGCTGCCTGGTTGTCCGCGTCCCTCTTTGAACAATGGCCTACCGTCAAGAACACGATCCTTATTACCAGCAGCCACCCCAGCCTCACCGCCAGCCATCTCAGCCATACCAACAGCAGAACCCGTACCCCCAACAGCAGCAACAACAGCCGTACCAGGAGCCTTACCACCAGCACCAGTTCAGTGAACCCTACTACGACCAGAACCATGCAGTCACAGACTATGGCTCCCAGGGCCACGACACAAACTGGGACGGTAAATCCTACCAGGATCAGTTTGCTGGCTCCGAAGTCCACTTGGACCCCTACGGGATGAGCCAGGTCTCAATCCCTCCGGTACCCAACATGCCCTACAACCCCGCATCCAACTACCCGCCCCAGCAGCGCCCCGGCATGCCTTACGCCCAAAGCATGTCCGGCTACTCCCAGGTCCACGAGAAGATGATGAAGCGCCGCTCCGTGCGCCAGGTCGAGCTCTTCCAGGGAAATCTCGTCCTCGACATGCCCGTGCCCACCCACATCGTCCCCGCCGGCAAGGGCGCCATCGAGGAGTTTTCCAAGATGCGCTACACCGCCGCCACATGCGACCCCCGACGACTTTATGCGCTCAAAGTACTCCCTGCGCCCGTTCCTGTACGGTCGCCAGACGGAGCTCTTCATTGTGATGACCATGTACAACGAGGACGAAGTGTTGTTCACCAAGACGATGAACGCGGTTATTAAGAATGTGGCGCATTTGTGTGGCCGCGATCGGTCCAAGATGTGGGGGCCCGAGGGGTGGAAGAAAGTCGTGGTGTGCGTTGTTTCCGATGGACGGAGCAAGGTCAACAAGCGGACCTTGCAGGTCCTCAGTCTAATGGGCTGCTACCAAGACGGCATCGCAAAGGACACTGTCGGAGGCAAAGACGTGACTGCGCACATCTTCGAGGTGCGGATTTCCTCTCCTTGGCGAAATTCTTTTACTAATACCATCCATAGTACACCTCGAGCGTCGTCGTCACCGCTGCCGGCGAGGTCTCTCAGGGCACCTGCCCGATCCAAATCCTTTTCTGTCTCAAGGAGCAGAACAAGAAGAAGCTTAACAGTCATCGGTGGTTCTTCAACGCCTTTGGGCCCCTCATCAAGCCCAACGTGTGCGTCCTCCTCGACGTGGGCACAAAGCCCACCGGCACCTCCATCTACGAGCTCTGGAAGTGCTTCGACAAGCACTCCAACGTCGGCGGTGCCTGCGGTGAGATTTGTGTCGACACCGGGCGCGGGTGCTCCCTCCTTCTTACGTCGCCGCTGGCGGCGTCGCAGAACTTTGAGTACAAGATGTCCAATGTGCTCGACAAGCCCCTCGAGAGCGTGTTTGGGTACATCAGTGTGCTGCCCGGTGCGTTCAGCGCGTACCGATACCGTGCGCTGCAGAACGGGCAGGACGGCAAGGGCCCGCTCGCGTCGTACTTCAAGGGTGAGGCTATGCACGGCGGAGGCGTCACCGGCGCTGGACTGTTTGGTACGTGCTTCTGTTTATCGCTTGATCTTTTATTTATTTGTAATGTGGACAGAGCGTAACATGTACCTCGCCGAGGATCGTATTCTGTGCTTTGAGATTGTCACCAAGAAGCGCGAGGGATGGATGTGAGTTTTCGTCTGCACTTCGAACAATACACCTGCTTACTCGCCCTCAGCCTGAAATACGTCAAGAGTGCCAAGGCGTCCACCGATGTCCCTACCTCGGTCGCCGAGTTCATCTCCCAGCGTCGACGATGGCTCAACGGTTCGCTCTTCGCCTCCATTCACGCTACGATCTTTTGGTTCCGCATCTGGACCTCCGGCCAAAACTTCTTCCGCAAGATTGCGCTTCAAATCGAATTCATCTACAACGGCATCCAACTCATCTTCACCTGGACCGCGCTCGCCAACTTTTACCTCGCGTTCTTCTTCCTTGTCGGCTCGGCCACGGCCGACTCGACGACGGACGCGTTTAACTTCCTGAGTAAGGGCGCGGGCAAGGAGGTGTTCGAGATCTTCCTGAAGCTCTACATCGCGCTCCTCTTCGTCGTCACCGTGTGCTCGCTCGGTAATCGGCCGCAGGGCTCCAAGTTCATCTACATCACCGCCATCCTGCTCTTCGGTTTGTGTAACGCGATTACGCTGTGGTGCGCGGGGTACACCGTCTACCTCTCCGTCGCAGCTGTCACGTTGGACGAGTGGAAGCACATCGGGACTCTGATCGAGACGAACTCCACGTTCAGGGATATCGTTATTTCGTTCATGGCGACGTATGGGCTGTACTTCATCAGCTCGTTCATGCACTTTGAGCCGTGGCACATGTTTACCAGCTTCATCCAGTACATGTTCTTCCTTCCGTCTTGTGAGTGCTATGCCTTGGAAAATTTTGACATTTCACTGACATACGTTTCTAGACGTTAACATTCTCAGTGCGTCTAATCTCTACCGCTTCTAATCTTTACCGCCAACTCACATTAATACTCAACCCTTACCAGTGATGTACGCCATGTGCAATCTCCACGACGTAACATGGGGAACGAAGGGCGACAATGGCGCCGCCAAGGATCTCGGTGGGGCGAAGAAGGTCAAAGGCGAGGACGGTAAGGAGATGATGGAGGTGGAGATCCCCACTGCGCGCGAGGACGTCGACCAGCTGTGGAACGCGTCGCGCGCCGCGCTGCGGGTACCGCCGCCGAACGACAAGGAGCATCGTGACGCCGCGACCAAGCAGACCGACCACGATCGCAACAGCCGGACGAACGTGGTGCTCGCTTGGGTTGGGACCAATATGTGCGTGTCGCTCTCGCGATCCATGGGAGAGATGCTGACAAATTTTCCAGGCTGATGATTGTGGCCTTTACTTCGACGGCGTTCAATAACTTCGTCGCATCGTATGTCGCTACCAGTGGGGATAGCACATTCAATCCTTATCTGCAATTTCTCTTTCTCGCCCTGTGCGTGCTTTCTATCCTCGGTCTCGTTGTCTGGTCACTGACACTGTCGCAGAGCTGGTCTATCGGCGGTCCGCTTCACAGGATCCTTCTTGTACCTCCTCTTACGCCTCATCGGGCAGTAAACCACTCCTCTCCCCCCTTGCACCGTGCTTATTCGTAATCTGAACCTGGAAAGAAAGAAAAAAATCGTTATTTATGCTACCTTATGTGTTTGGAACGGAGACGGCGGTTGCTTGTTTTATGTATTTGAATACCCTTGCAACTTGAACGGAAATTACTGATCTTTGGAGGGATTTCTACCGGGTAACACTTTCCAATTACCTGAGACGGAATCGAACGATCTCCTGGCTTTATATTTTTGCGGACATATTCGATGGTTTTGGGCGGGCCTGGAACTGGCTGTGCCGCTGAGTCAGGAATTGATCGGTCGTTGACCTCCCTCTCTTCTCCGCCACCGTCACCTCCCAGCGCCCACACCGTCAGTGGTATTCGGATTCCACTCGTGGCCTTTCGAGTACCTCAGTAACAAAGAGGCCTTGGTTCACTAGATCACCCATCCATCCATCCATCTCCCTTTCACAGCCCTTTATAAATCACCCTACAGCCACACAGCTTCCCTCCTCACCCACACACCACATCCCGCACCATATCCATAATGGCAGACACCTCCTCACACAGACTCGACCTCCGCGTCGGCGGCAAGTACAGGCTGGGCAAGAAGATTGGCTCGGGCTCCTTTGGAGACATCTACCTCGGAATAAACATCATTTCCGGCGAGGAGGTCGCTATCAAGCTCGAGTCCGTCAAGGCCAAGCATCCCCAGCTCGAGTACGAGTCAAAGGTGTACAAGACCCTCGCTGGTGGCGTGGGTGTGCCCTTTGTCAGATGGTTCGGCACCGAGTGCGACTACAACGCAATGGTCATGGACCTCCTGGGCCCCTCCCTCGAGGACCTGTTCAACTTTTGCAACCGCAAGTTCAGCCTCAAGACCGTTCTCCTCCTCGCAGACCAACTCGTGCGTGACTCGTGTCTTTTTTTCTCGCGCCTTGTTCTCTCGCTTACCACGGGCCGCTTCGGCACACGCAGATTTCGCGCATTGAATACGTCCACTCGCGCAACTTCATTCACCGCGACATCAAGCCCGACAACTTCGTGATGGGCATCGGGAAGCGCGGCAACCAGGTCAACGCCATTGACTTCGGGCTCGCAAAGAAGTTCCGCGACCCAAAGACGCACTTGCACATTCCGTACAGGGAGAACAAGAACCTGACGGGCACTGCCCGCTACACCTCCATCAACACGCATCTTGGGGTAGAGCAGGCCCGGCGTGACGACCTCGAGTCGCTCGCCTACGTCCTCATGTATTTCTTGCGTGGCGCACTGCCGTGGCAGGGTCTTAAAGCTGCTACAAAGAAGCAGAAGTACGACCGCATCATGGAGAAGAAGATGACTACCCCCACGGACCTCCTTTGCCGTGGTTTCCCTAATGAGTTTGGCATCTTCCTCAACTACACGCGCGCGCTGCGTTTCGACGACAAGCCTGACTACTCGTACCTGCGCAAGCTCTTCCGCGACCTCTTCGTGCGCGAAGGGTACCAGTACGACTACGTCTTTGACTGGAGTGTGCAGCGCGGCGCTCAGGACGACGGTACTGCCGGCCCGAGCAAGGCTACCCCCACCCGCCGCAAGGTCGTCCAGGACGACGAGGACCACCGTGCGAGCGACAGGATGTACGTTCCCCTTCATTCACTTGTCCCTTCGAACAGACTTTTGATATCTCCTCTTTGTCGTAGGCTTCGCTCCCACACCCGTCAGGCGCAGCAGGGCACCCCCGGCGCCGTTGGCCAGCAGCGGGGCACCCGCGGGCGCGAGACTGAGCTCTGGTAAATGACCACTTGAGCCTTCGTCTGCGGAGTGGGGTGTTCGGGCTTTGCGTCCCGAGGGCGGCTGAGCAACTGGGGGCGGATGGCAGGTGAAGAGGTTTTGCTCGGTCGAAGATGGGCCGGTCCCCGGGGTCGGACGGCCGGTGTCGGGGAGTGTGGGCAGGTGGAATATAGGTTGGGAGGCAGGGAGACGACGCGGGAGCGAGCAAGATAGACGTCCCCCCGGCATGGCGCAAACGAAGCGTGCCTGGGCGGCGCTCGGGATCTATTCACTCGCCGCGGTACCTCTCTCTCGTTAATTATTGCGGTCGGCACTACTATCAGATGTCGGTCGTGCACATACTTGCACGCCGCCGCGCGGCACGACAAGGCGCGCTCTCCTCCATCGCAACACCACACCCCACATACATTACAACCCGCCGCCAAATGCTATATATATTACCCAAGGACGCTTTTCCGCTTCACGTCAGCGGCTCCCCTCCCTTCATAAAGTAGGAGGGGCGCTCTGGCCGCCTTTATTCCCCTCTCCCACCTATCGCCTGATACATACTTCCACATTTACACTGCGCCCTGGAATTACTGTTCTATTTAATACTTCACTTCATCATCCCCCCTTTTATTTACCATCCATCCTTCTCGTGTTACTACCACCCAGTCTCGTCGTCTCGTATTACTGTTACACCACCATCTCAGAATCTGCCTCCATATCCACTCCATTTTCACCGTCGCAGCATTACTGCGACATATACTATACTGCCACGCTCCTTAGCTTGTTTCATTTCCTTTTCCTCTGCCTCTGACACTGATACTGTTACATACATGTGGCCTCCCTCTTCCCATCCCCACACCACCACCCGCCACCAACATACGAATGGGCTCGTCGTCGTTTTCATTGGGTTCCATCTCCCGGTTCTACCACGCATTTGTTGTCCTCCCCCCGCGTTTCGCTTGGGGGAGAGGGCGCCGGGAGCGCGCGGAGGGAAGGGGTTGTGTTGCAGGAGATGACACGCGTCGTGTTGAACACCTCGCCATGACATTGACAAGAGTAGGAGAGAGAGAGAGGAGGAGGAGGAGGAATGTTTATCATAGAGTTGGTTTGAGCCTGCGGGTGCAAGGGCATGTGGTCTGGCGGCTTTGCTCGAGCCGCCTCGATATTTGCCAGCGCATCCTGACAACAGCATGGTTCTGCCTGGATAACGACCTGAATATATTGTGAATATACGTGCTTTTGTGATATCTCATGCCTCCAAATGTTCGGCGACAGGGGCGTGTGAAAGTCGGACTCGTCCTCTGCCATACGAATCTCAGTTGCGCGTGAACGGTAATAAGGAAGATTCAGAGTCCAGCACTGTATGAACGCCGTCCCACCGTCGCTTGAAACTTAGAAAACCCGACCTGGACCGCGATTCACGAACCCATGGCCCACCAGTCGATAGTATATTCCTTGGTGAGCTCCAGCCTCATCGTCGAGTGTAATGTTCAACATGTGGGCAACCAGTGCGAGCACACCGCTGAATGGGACGCTGCGTGCAAGGAGGTTATGATCCTGACTCAAATCCTGTCTACTCTTCCTCAAGAATCTCACGCGGAGGCTCAAGCTCAAAAGGCTCACCAGTACCAAGAAATTCTCAGTCACTTGGTCCAGACGCTATATTATACACCGAAGCACCACTTGACGGAGGATGCCAGTCAGGTTACTGTCGCTGCTGCCATTTCTGGGGTCATCTCCGTCGGAGGCGAGGGGATCTTGATTATCTGCGAAAATATTCCGAGCAAAGCAGGGTCTGTAGCCTGCACGACGTCTGGCACTCGCCGCGCTGAATCCATCACCTTTTAAACTCAAGGGAATCTCATCTTTATACCGCAAGGGAAGTGACGCGTAGGACTCGGACTGCCGAGCAAGTCGTCGCCGATGAGTGCGCCGAATTCGCGTCTTGAGATACTCATTTCCCTGACCTTTCGAGAAAGATTGCTGCCCGCTGACTTGAATGAGCACCTCGCCGACGTGCTCGAGGCGCTCATCGCCGTCGACATCTTTGCAGCAGAAAATCTTATCGCTTTTCGGAGCCTCAACTGGACCCGGCGTCGTCTTCACGAAGACCACCGCATTTTTACGGCCCTTCAGCCCAACCCCAGACATGTCCTCTTCGTCTTGGCTCATATGCGCTGTGCACCTTCGGACATAGTGAAATTGAGGCTTCCTTCCACTTCCGCTCCCGATGCTCTTTGGGAACTCCCGCCTGGGATAACCAAAGAAAACAATGTTGCACAAGTTCCCGCAGCGCACATCCTTGGTCAGGTCCAACATGCCATTGAGAAGGTATTCGACGCGCTCGAGAACTACGAAAGCTGCAGAGTGAAGGACGACAGAAAGGCCAAGCTGCGAGTGTTTGCGGTTTCGTTGACGCGACTGAACGAAATATCGCGGCACCGAGTTTGCGAAGCGGTATTCAAGCTGCCCGCAGTCGAAGAGGCGGCGGCTTCTTATATCCGTCCTTGGCAATTCTCCAACGACGACGACGAAACGGGCCTTGATCATAGACTCGGAATCAGACTCCTACTGTTCATTAAAAAGCTGACGCAGCCCATCCGATCCATGCAGATCTTACTACGCTCGAACCTCCCCCGTATCCTAAGGACGCGCGCACTGAATGTCTACACCGTTGTACAGCAAAGTCAGATCCCGACTATTGTCATCCAGGACTTGATCGCCTTCCGAGCGTCTGTTCTCCGGGTTGTTCCTCCGCACGAGCAGTTTGCACTAGACCGCCTAATCCTGCGGGCGTTCTTCCCTAGGGTGGCGTTTCGGCCTTCGGATAGCGATGACGGACCTCGTGCCGAGGATCCCAACGCGCTGCTCCGGGAGCTCGACCATCTCCAGGATCGGGACTGGGTCTCGGACTCCAGCGTTCCTGCTGCTAGTACTACGTCCACCATGACCACCTGCGATTACAACTTGAGCCCACTCGACGAAAGTACGCCTCGACGTAACACGGAGACTCTGATTGGCGGCATCGACCCGAATGCGTTTCTTAATATATGTGAAGTCTTGGAAGACGCGCGGACCTCCCCGATATGCACCGCGGCGCGTCATGCAGAGGGTCTGCTCATGGCGACTCTGAATTTTGCCCCAGTACGTGGTTGGATACTTTTTTTTGGAAAATGTTGCATTTATTCGATTATAGAAGAAAAAAGCTGAAACTGACTGGGCATGCGCGACCAGGAACCGGCCCTGCTTCGCTTGCAGCGCTGTGTCGAGCTCATCGATACATGACATGACTCCCCCCTGCGTTCCTCCCTGCGGGCTTCCTTTGGCAGCACTCGTAGAGTTGCGGAAAGCGTTACACGAGAAATTCAACGCGGCGCTCAAGGAGCGAGGGAAGGGTGATACCAGTGAATCGGGTGGCGTCCATCATTGAGAGCGCCGATGGGCTTTAAGAGACGGTACCTGGCTTGGTGTCCGATGCGAAGTGATGCCTGGGGAAGTAGAACAGGTCGAGTCGGTTCGAAATGATACGGTTTAGGTCAAAAATTGTGCCGGAAAGGGATTTTTGGATGGAGACTTGAACTTGGTGCGGGTACAAAACTTCGTTTTGCGCACGGACCACCCTATGTTATTCGCGGCTGGGCAAACAAAGCGCGAAGAGCCCCAGAACGCGTCGGGGTGGGTCGCGGGGAGTACTGCGGAGGGTGTGGTGACTGTCGCCTGCGTCGGCACGAGGATATACGAAGATACTGAAAATAAATTCGCATCTCGTGGATTCCACGTGACCGCGTTTTGGGTTCGCGGCTCGCGTTGTTTCTGGCTGTTTTGGTGGCTGACACCAGTTTACTCCTTGTCTTCAACCACGACCATGTTCCTCTTCTTCGACCCCTCGTCCTCCGTCTCCCGGTTCTATCGCTCCCTCCTCGAAGCTGTCGCCCCGGCTAGGGTCTCTGTACCTCCCACAGTGGTGTTCAGTAACAAAGCATGGTTCAGTTCGTGGTACCCAACTCCCCCTGCCCCCGCCGCCCTCTTCTCCTCCTGCGATTCCTTTTACACCCCCACCTACATTCATCCATGCGAAGAAATCGCCTCTCTCATCCCCGACCGCGTGGTCTTCACTGGTATCCTCGGAATGGTCGGCATCGCCATCCTCAGCGTTTGGACACTCAAGGGGTACTTCAACACCGAGGAGGTCAAGTTGAGAAGTCTCTTCACCATGGGTTGGGCGGATAGCCGTCGTTCGCTGGCGGCTGGTCAATGCTTGTTTCTTTCGGTTATTCAAGGAGCGACGTACGTCGCGAGGAAGATGGGTACTGGATTTAGGATTGCTTCTCCCTATGCTTGTCACGGATTCAATCGCTTGCTACGTGCAATGGGGTGCATACTGGGCTATACGTGCAAATCCGTCGTCTGTATCATTTGGTCCGCTGGCCTCAAAATCACTCCCTGGATCGCTCGATTGGTGGTGAAATCCGGCATTTGGCTCGTAGAACGGCTTCATCGACAGACTGTGGTCCTTACTCCCCTCAATCAGCCTCAATCGGCCAAGCGAATCCACCAGCCGGCCCCAGTGCCACCGCCGCCACTTCCTCCTTGGACGCGATGGGCGGAGATGATTATGCGCGGCGTAGCGCGTGCCGAAATACAACCTCAGGACGTCCTCGCAAAACAGTTCCTCGGTCGAGGAACCTTTGGGTCTGTATCGAAGGGGGTCAACCTCGCCACCGGAAGGGCCATCGCCATCAAGCGGATATCCAAAGAACTTCTGGGCGAAGACGGCCAATATCTCGCCTTGGATGAAGCAAAGGCCATGTCCCGATGCTCGCTGGCACAAGGGCCTTACCCAGTTCTCTACGGGTTCTTCGTCGACGAGGTCGACTACATCCTTATAATGGTGAGTCTCGCTTTTGTTTCTTCTCGACTTGTTTCTAATGAATGCGTTACAGGACTATTTTCCCGGGGGTACATTGTTTGACCGGATGGTCAGTCCAGAAGGAATCTCTCGCCCACAGGCGCTGTTCTATGCTGCCCAGCTCGTACGTATTCCTGTTCGATGTCCCTCGTCCGACAATTGACACCTTCCCCAGCTGCTTGCCATTCAAGGTATCCACCACCGTGGTATCATCCACCGCGACATCAAGCCGGATAACATCCTCGTCGATGCCTGCGGGAGGCTCATCCTCGGCGACTTTGGCCTTGCGAAGCTCTTCGATACCAACGTCGAGGGCGGCCATGTCTGGAACGCGGCCAAGAGCGCGGGCGGGGACCATTTTCCTCTGCTTTGGCCTCAAGCGAACCCGCACACCGACAACGCGCCGAGAGGCACCACCTTCTACGGCGCGCCCGAGGTCTGGACTGGCGGACGCTACAGTTACGGGGTCGACTACTGGTCCTTGGCTGTGTGTCTTGTGGAGATGATCACCGGGTTGTTGCCGTATAGCGTCGATGAGCTCACGGCCAAATACCCGGAGCCGCTCACCTTTGACTTGGAGCACGCTGGCTCGAGCTTCATTCAGACAGCTTTGACCTACGAAGAGCGACGATTTTTGTACAGGGTACGCGCGCTCTCTCTCGTCCTCCTCCTCGCCGACTTAACGATCCATTCCAGGCTTTCGACCCTGAACCTAGAAACCGAATGAACGTCGCGGAGATGAAGGCGGACCCCATCTGGCCTGCCTATCTGTGCGTTCCCTTCTTTGACCTATTTCGATGCGTGGAATCTGACTTTACCCCCAGAAATTGGAACGCACTCGAATGCGGCGCTTTTGCTACTGCTGCTGAACCGCGAATTGTCCCGAAGATTGCTGCTGCTGGACGTGTGCGTGTGCGTCGGATTAATTAAAAGTGATACGTCCCTTGCTTGCTCCGGTCCGGTTATACCCTGCCCATATACCGATTGCCGTCTCGTACAATATACCCTCACCCACATACCGTTATATACCCGGGTCTGTCTCTTGTCTCTTCTGTTCATCTACTTGTATACCCTCTCTCTCTGTCTCTCGTACGAGTCCATCTTTTTTTTCTACCTGTATACCCCCCTGTACATCTGTACCACATAATGGGTCTCTCTGGAATCACCGGAATCTCAACTCTTTCCGCTTATGCACACGATGTCAGCAAGCCCAGGAAAATGAAGCAAATATGTCGTAGAGCAACATTAATGATCGTCCGCCCCCGGCTGTCCCCACTTGACCATCCTCACAGCTCCATCGTTCCACGAAACCACCCTCCTCGCCGATATGATCGAAAACGTAGACCGGTCGGTCCCCACAAAGCCCGCGCCCTGCGATTGGAGGACGGCGTCGATGAGTACTGGATACCTACGTCGAAATTAATCCAACGCGCTTATGAGCCCTCCAAACGAAGAAACAACGAACCAGATTCCGTGCGTTTCCTCCGTCTTGAACTTGACATGGTCAGGCGTCCGCCACCCCATCTCCCCAACCTCGTCCCACCACGTCTGATTCCGCTCATCGCTCGTTATGATCACATGCTCGACCACGACGCCCTTGCGCTGCAAAATCTCGGCCTTGACTTCCTGAACCCGGCGCTCGATAACGGAGAGGGGCGCAAAGCACTCGGAGCCCTCGGAGCACCAGTTTTGGAAATCTTCGCGTCGGGCGTGTATTGAGATGAACTGTGAACAGGCGTCAGCGTTGAGATCTGGTAGAATGAGGGAAGGTGGCCGCACGGGAGGTATTGGTTCGTGGTCTGCAACCCCGAGCGTAAGCCGCGCATATTGGTCTGCTAAGCGCTCCAAGGAGGCCGTCCACCGCATGTGTTGACCCACATATCGCCAACCCGGGCTGTAGTCCAATCCTATCTCAAACGGCTGTTTATTCGAATGAGCATTGAATAATGCGCTGATTCAGAACCAACGAACCTCTTGGGCAGCCACATAGTAAAGAAAGTCAAAACATAACAGCTGGTTGTCCGGTTCCAGCGACCGCTGGTGTCGCGGTGACGGAAGCGCTGGAACAATATTCGCCTCTCGCGCAGCCGGGAACGCGAGCGCGGCCAGCGACCAGAACGTACTGTGCTGGTCGTGTTCGTAATTAGGGATCATCTTGACCCAAGATGGAGTTTTGGTGTATGAGATATCGAGGTTCAGAAGCCAGGGAACATGGCTGTGCCGAGGATTTGGGTCGTTATACTGTACAGAGCCCCAAACATTCCAACCTTGATGAATGGTCGTGAGCTGTAATTCTATCCAATCCAGACGAAGTTAAAACTCACAACCGATATCGTCGAGAACCGTGCTGTTCTTCTCCTTTACGTCTTGCCACTCCAGAACCGGTCGCCCGAGCGCACGTCGCAGTCGAGGGACGTCGAACGCATCGCCGAACATTAGTGGAGGTGCGTGTCCGGGAAGATGCGTAGACATGAAGACAGGTAATATGGCTATGCGGTCGGTGATCACTGCGAGGTAGAGCAGATTAATCTGGAAAGCAACTGGCGCGTCAGTCCGACCTCCTATTGCAGTAAGTGAGAGTTGAAGACACACAAAACTGATCACGTCGTTCGCTATACAGTACGAATCAGCACGGAGAAAGGTTTTTACAAGGGACTAATACGCACACCAGCCAGCTGAGGAGCCCCAGGATGTTATGTACTTGGTTTGTTTTCGCAGATTGTCTGAGGAGACGTTTGTGAGTGACGCGGTTCAACAAGTACGACAACAGTTACCCTTGTACGAGGGGGTCGGTGGACCATGCAGGGACGCAGAGGGTTGTAGTGAGCGCTCGAGGGCCTCCGCCGCCGAATCATGGTGAGTGTACCCCAAAGCAATAGCAGAGTCCAGTTCAGCGTCCAGCTCCACCACAAATGGATATGATTCGCGCAGAATGAGGGTGCAGAGCACAACACCAAGGAGGGATCCGCATATCAGGGTGGAGAATATGAGGCGTTTCCGGGCGAGCGGTTGCATGTCGGTTGGGGAGTGAAAGCGAAGGAAAATTGGAGGGCCTCTGTGAGACACGCCCCTTTCATGGGCGAGACATCTCAATATTAGTACCATAGTGCGCGCCATCGGCCTCGCCTATCCCGGCAGGGCATTTGTGGCGCGCCAGGGGCGTGGAGTACAAGAGGGGCGGTCATTTTCAAGAGGGGTATATTCCGATAGTACGGCCATTCGGAATCATTGTCATTCGAGGGAAGCAGTATCAGGAAGAGGACAGTCAAGTGGTGGTGTGCACGGCGAACTCGTTGGAGGCGCAGAACGGATACTGGCAACCGCGAATTTGGGAGACCTTGCAAAAAGCCCCCGCGGGATCATTTCACCCATTGGGTGAATAGTTCCTGAGATGCTGGGCTGAGCGTCGCGGTGTGGACCAGATAAGTACTGCCAGTGGATAAGCTGTCACCATCGTCGTCGCGGTCAGAGCCAGAATAACCTTAACCCAACTTGTACCCTGTCCGTGACCGCGAAACACCTCTGCTTCCCGCCAAAATGTCGACGAAACGCAGAGTCGGCGTCAGCTCAGCGACGACAGAAGCCGCGCGCCGCCAGCTCATGCAGCCCGTCCCCTCCTGGGAAAAGGTCTGGGTCGTCCCCGAAGCCGCCCCCGCTGGCTCGACACTGCGCATCCTCAAATGGACCAAGACGTCCAAACCCCAGGTAAGCAGACATCGCGCGCGCTCGCGCGTTCCACAGCACAGCTCAGAACCAAACCCCGCGCAGCACTTTAGCGACGACGAAGGCGAGGTGGACGACGAGCCGCTCGCGCCTCTGCCCGACGAGGTGGAGGTCGTAGACGGGGACGACGACGACGTGGAGGAGACCACCGCTCCCGCGCCTGCCCCCGACGCGGCGGACGCACCGCCGAAGGAAGAAGAGCCCGAAATCCCGTCCAAGCCGCCCTCCCCCAAACCGCAGCTGACGATGGGCCTCCAACCGGACGACATGATCGACCTGGACGACCCCAGTGCGAACGACGACGCGTTGAATGCGGAGCTACAGGCGATGGAGACGAACATGGCTGCGGGGGTCGGTGTTGGGCTAGACACGGACGAGGGGCTGATGGACATATCGTCTCTTGCGCCGGACGGCCTCGGGTTGGAAGCGAGCCACGACTTGACGCAGATGGACGGGGACGACGCGCTGCTGGGTGGGCCTTTACAAATGGACGAGTCTGTGGACCCTTTCGCAGCACCTCTGGATTCTTAGGGTGAGTGCGCTCAATTCTACTCCCCGACATCCCTTAATGAAGTTAATCCCCTCAAGTAGATCATTCACTTCACTTGCACGAGCCGCGGAAACTGTACCATACGAGGACTATTGTCATGTAAAAAATACTAATACACCAGCGCTCAGAACGAATTTTCCGTTGAATCCTTCCCAGTGGACAAGGTGCTTGACGACCCCGAAGACACGCTCTGCAAGATTCTGTCGATGTAGTTCGCGCCGCTCCTGCACAGTCATCATCAGCAACGACGCCCTGGTTGTTTCGTAGCGGTCACTAACCATTTCTGGTGCGTCAGCACGTCGCAGCCAATCTCCTTCTCCTTCTTCTGGACGAGGTTGACATACGCGAGCATGCCGTCCTCCTTGAACGCGCTCGCAAGCTCCGCTGGTGGCGCATTGTCAGCGAGCGGGCATCGGGGACGCGAAAGGGAACGTACCGGTGGCGACTGCTCCGCTATGCAGCCCCGCAAGAGAAATAAGCTGGAAGACAAAGCTACAGGCCCGTCAGCGTTATGCCCCACATATCGCAGGGAGCTGCATACCCCTCCTTCGCCAGATTCCAAACGAAGCTCTTGAGTTGCGCGTCTACAACGCTAAAATCAGCATCGAGCTCCTACGCGCACCAGGGACTCCTGTGCACCAATTTCCTTACCGCTGAACCCGGCCTTGCTCCAGTTGAAGCTGGGACTCAGGTTGTACACGAACCATCTAGATAGTATTAGTGCGACGCTCAAGGACGCTGAATCAAGTCCACTCACTTCCCGGGGAACTTTGCGCGGATCTTGCGCGCAAAGTAGCGCGCCTGTTCGAGGTCAGGCTCCTTGGTCTCCAGCCAGATCATATCCGCGTATGGTGCAAAGGCCATAGCGCGTTTGATGGCGGTCTGTGGAGGAATGATGATGAGTTGCGAGGACCGGTCGGAGGCAGAGATATCACCTCGGTGCCGCCGGTAACGTGGTAGTATCCCTCACGCGTTCGGGGAACTGTGTCGCATGTGTGTTAGATTTGTAGTGTGGAGTGGAGGAGACCCACGATCCCAGTCCCAGAATACAGGTTCCCCCAGGATATCCGTCGCGACTTCGCGAGCTTCCGAGTTGGACTTGCCCTTGACCGCGGTGAGATAGGCTTTATATGCGCTGTCCTTGTTCCCGAGGGTGGACTTTGCGATCGCAGTCTCGACGGCTAGTGCAGTTAATAACACGAATCATACGCAGTGGAAACGCCGCCGACCTTGATCAAAGGTGCATAATGGGTGCTCCGTGGTCCACTCCTGCTCGAGAGCATCGACCTCGGCGCCCGTCGCGCCCCGTGCCTCTGCGTCCGACAGCACCTGCGCGAGCCCCTTGCTTACCTTTGACGTCGTCCCTAGGATGAACTCGTGGTCGGCCGTATCCACCGAGGAGGAGAGCAGCTTCGCGGACTCGGAGTCGGTGCGGGCGATGAGGAGCATGGTGGATTTCAGCAGGTCCAGTTGGAAGCGAGAGGCGATTAGACGCGATATGTGGGTCGAGGTGGGGACGACGACCTTGCCGCCCAGGTGGCCGCATTTCTTGCCCCCATGAAGTTGGTCCTCCATGTGGATCCCAGACGCGCCCTGCATGGAATAAAGCGTCAGTTCTGCAAGTATCGGCAATTTCAGAGAGGTATTCACAGACTCGGCAAAGAGCTTGACGAGCTTCAGGACCGTGGAGAGCCCGCCGTGGCTGATGGAATGAGCAAGGCGGTAGAAAGCATTAGAGATGATAATTACCCAGTATCCGCGTCAGCTACAATCGGGCGAAGGTAGTCGATGTATTTCATCTTGGCCCTCTCTTCCGGTGAAGCCGTTATTCGCTCATCGTAGTGCTTCTTGTCGTGCAATTGCTGCGCGCGGAATATGCGATGCACCTGGTTGGGCACGGTCGTGTATGGGTAGTCGCTGCGGGCCGTCAGTCGCGTTCACCCTTGCATACATCACATATGTACGCACCCAAGATCCGGGCCCACTTCGTTGTTCCCGGTCGTCAAAACGCTCGACGCCGCCCACCCAGAGACGTAGACCACCTCCTGGTGCGCGGCCATTTGGGTCATTTGAACGGGGTCGATTGCGCCCATCGTGTGCACCGGCTTGCCCGCCTCTGCCGCCTTGGCGAGTGTCGCAAAGAGCTTGTCCGCTAGTAAGGTTGAAGGGAGCGGCAGAACGGGCAGTGAGCCCTGTTTCGACGCGACATCCGCTGGAGAATACGGCCGCCTGATCTCGCTGAAGCGCGGTCGCGCGAAGAATTGGGCCATCTCGGCGGTGCGCTCCTCAAACTGGCGCGTTTCCTCGTCCAGAGACGGTGGTTGAAGGGGTAGAGCGGTTGAGGACATGGCTCGCGTCGCACGAGCAGCGGTCAACTTGAGGCTGCTCCTACACAGCATACTGAACCACGGTGAGCGGCGGGAACGAGTTATAAACCGCTTCAAGGTTCAGCGCTCAGCGAGAGTTATTATAGCGTCCTCGGACCGGGCGAATGTAACCGGTGCCATCACCGAAACTCACCGATAAAAATCCGATTTCGCCCGTTCAAGGCCGACAAAAACCGAGGGCGTACAGTTAATCCACGAAAATGTGAACAAGAACATACACAGGGAACGATTTTATTTCGGAAATGAGACAAAAATGACATATTATACATCCACCGACCGCTTGTGGTACCGATTTCAAGGCTTCATGTGATGAGCGCTTGGGAGATATTTAACCTTCAACATACTAATATCTCCAAGACCTCGCTTTGCTAACCAGACTGCACCTTGGTTCGAGCTTTACGCACAGCGACGATACTCTCGGCACATATCCAAAGGTCGGAGAAGAGCCCCATGTCCCACTCCTCCTCGAGATCGTTAGCCAGTACGACGTGAGGTGCATCACGATATTTCACAGCTTCCTGTTCTTCGTCTGATGTTAGAATCACCAAGACCCGGAGATCTGCACAGTCGCTGTAGAGCGCGTCTGCGAGGGGTCGGTCCGTGGAGGAGGAATGGAGCGCAATATTCGTCAAGCAAGGAAGTCGTCTAACCATCTGTCGTTCGAACAGCAATCCCGGGAAACCAAGGTCGAGGTGGGTAAGAGTCGAGCACCAAGTGGGTTGAACAGCGCTGTTCAACATCTCCGCGAAACCCGTATCAATGGAGAGTCGACGCAACGAAAGGCCGCTGAGAGGGAGAGGGGGCAACGCACGCCCGAGCGTCAAACATGCGAAGGCCTGTATGCCAGGACAGGCGGCGAGGAGTCTGTCCAATTCCAAGTCCTCTTGCGCACACCATATGCTCAACCTTTTGACACCTTTTCCGGAAAACCCGGCGGGTTTCGAATCCACCAAGTTGAGAAATTGGTCCACATGCTTGGACCTTTTTATCTCCACCAATTCGTAAAATATTCGGTTGACCCTGAGAGTCAGCATGAGAATGTCGGTAATATTGGTCCGCTCATAAAGTCGCACCAGAAATGAACGTGGTGAGCGACCAAGCTCAGAGTCAGCTTCACTGCGCGATCTTTGTGGTTGGTACGAATGGCAATTTCGACGATTTCCCGTCGCAGCTCGATAGGTAAGGGAGGCATAGAGGCTGGAACGAGTTTTTGGTTGTGATGGTTCAGAGCAACTGAGGTTATCCGACTAACGCCGAGTAACGCCGATCACACTTTCGCCTGAACCACCAAGGGGCGCGACACTGGATATCACACTGGCCAAACTCAAACCTCTCCTGGGTGTCCAACGGGTGGACAAGCGACTCGGACAACAAGGCTGGCCCTTTGGAGCATGGTCAACACTAAGCTTAGCCGGAAAGGATTATCCAGTTCTGCAGGCCCGCTTCTCCAAACTCGAATACAATTCCCCCGCATCTGTGATACTCTCGCTCGGTGCTCTGCGCTCATCCACCAGCCAACTCTATGCTTTTTCGTCGTCCTCTTAGGGGCTTTGCCGATCAATGCAAGGAAAGTGGCTGTCAGCACCTTTGCGCGCATTTGCGCAGGATACCTGGGGCAAACCAAATACCAGCCACTTTAGTTCCTTCTCTTTCCTCTACCACCACCATCTCTTCCTCCCCGCGTCTTTGCGAGTTCCCTTCAAGTCGGTTCTCTCAATCAACGCCACTCTCGTGAGTATCTTCGCCGTCATGCTTGACCCTCGTCCTAACCTCATTCACAGTCCATCCCTCCTCCGTCGCCGACAACAACGACGTCGCTGGCCGACGTATGATGAGCACAGGTACCCGCCGGATGAGTCAGCGACATACGATGGATAGACGGGACTCGGCGAGCCGGTCCTCGTCCGACGATCCCCTCGCCCCGCTATCGTTCTCCTCACTGTTGCCTGGCCGCCTCCGCTCTCCCTCGCCACCCTCCTCCTTCCTCTTGGCGCCCTCGCTGATGAATTCAAACGGTGTGCGCTTTCAAGACCGGCCTAGGTTGCCCGCAAGATGTCGGCCACCTTCGACGGATAGACCCGGCTTCGGCGCGAGCTAGGACCTCGGTCTCCCTCCCCGCAGTCCGTGTCGCCCCGCTGTCGTGGGGTTGGTCGCCTGCCTCACCTCCTTCGCCTCTTGTCCTCGCGCCCCCTCGTCCGCCACTCCCCTTCCGCTCGACACCGTCCCCCGCCGAGCACGCGATACATCAAGGCAAGGAAAGTCACGACGAACACGACAGGCATCGCCTACAGGATGGATGGGTCGTTAGTCTGGACGGATAGATGTGGATCTTGTGGGGTCCAGTCTCCCTCCCCAGGTACTCATCGCCCCGCTGTCCCGACCAGCGACGCTTGCCCTGTCTGCGGGAAGCCGGCACCTCCACCACCATCCACAAGACCACCGCCGACCTCCTCATCCGACAAACCGCAGCGCGAAGATCAAGAGGCGCGAGCTCTGGGGACGCCCATCTCGTGCGCCGCGGCATGTGGTGCTTTTGATTTTGGATTTGGTGGTTTGTGTGTTTGGTTAGTAACAGTTTTTTCTGTCGTCCCCTTAATTTATCTGATGCTGAACATGTTTCCTCAGGTAGTGGTCGTGCCCGTACCCGCTCGCCCGTCGCGTTCGTCCGCTTCTCGGCGGTCGATGTTCGCACCCACGCCCGCAGGGCACTCCACGCCCGCAGGCACTCGAAATACCCCCCGATACCGCGCGTTTTACCATGGATGTCGATAACGTCGTGTTCTTGGGTTCTAACCCCGGCGCAAAGTCCAACTTCGTGCCATCTACTCCTGGTGAGTTTCAATTGCCTCAATTTCGTTGATACCTTCTAACGTTCGCTGCCTCAAGTCACGACGACGGCATCGTCTTGTCCGGGGCTCCTTCGTGGAAGAAACGTAAGATTATCGACGACGACGACGCTGCACCGGATAGTTTCCTGCATTCGAACAAAACTTGCGTACATCTACCGGCTCCCAGTATACCGGCTTACTTGAAATATTTAGACTAAGAATGTTCTGAATACATCTCTTCGTTGACTTCTGATTATATTCGAGACCGTAGCGGAGCACGGGTTCACGCTAGTATGACCAAAAAGCAAAACTTAGACACATATGTTCTGGCCAACTGCAATGTCTAGCGGCAGATGATCAGCATTTCATCCGAGCTCTAAGGCAAATCACATACTCGTGCACCCGGCATTGATCCACGTATTCTGAGAGTGCAACTTGGCATCCGCAATGGCTTCCTTTGTCTCGATGGCACCGCAGGAGTCGCCGGCGACGACGGTATAGAGTTTGGTGCAGGCACTTGACCCAAGGACGCAGTATGCCGCGAGGTTCAAATCTGGGATGCAACCGGGATTAGACTTGAGTAAAAACGAGAAGGACTGAGACGCACTACTGCATGTGGCGGTAACTTCAGGGTTCCAGCGGAGGATATCGGAGAAACCAATTTTGAACTTCGACTCGATGGCACTGCAGGTATCACCGGTTGCAACCGTATCTGAATCGACGATCAGCGGCGAACACAGCCAGTATAAGGGGACGTACAATATGTGGTGCAGCTAAATCACGGCGAATCAGCTCTCCAACGGATATACTAGAATGAGTGAAACCTACTTGGACCAACTGCCAGGGTTCAAGTTTGCCGGAGGACCCGTCGGCATCGCAACATTCGTATTCTTGATGCAAATATTTTGGCCAACTTGAACGACTGTAGACGACCTTGAGGACTAGGGTACCCCGAGTCTGAATGAAGGCAACACTCACTGCAAGTTGGGGCGAGCCAAGGGTTCAACGCCCTCAACTGCGCATCGGTGAGACCTGTTTTCGTCTCGATGGCCCCACACGAGTCTCCGCTAACGACGGTGTAGATGGACTGACATCCACCGGCCACCCCGACGCAGTAGCCCTGCACAGACGGGGATCAGAGACGTTTTCCACAATTCCAGGGCACTCACGGCGATGTTCAAGTCTATAAGAATTCTCAGTCGCAGTGAATCAATCGAGAGAGGATGAAAGACGTACTGCTACAGGTGGTCGTAATCTCCGGGTTCCAGTGCAGCAAATCGCTGAACGAGATGTTGGCCCTGGGTTGGGTGCCAAGGTGAGCATTTCAGCCCAATCGAGGGTTATGTCAACGCACTTTGTATCAATGATGTTGCAATTATCGTTTGTCTGAACCGTATCTGCCAAGCAGTTAGATTCTCCCCAAGACTACCAAATAATTGAACCTACAATAGCTGGTGCAACTAGACGTAGTAGACACAGTTAGTACGGAACCCGAGTTGGAGTGGAACCAGGACACTACTCACTTATTCCAACTGCCCGCGTTCAAGTTTGCAGGCGGACCAGACGTCGGCGGCGGCGGCGCCGGCATTGCGACGTTCGAGTTCTTGATGCAAATATTTTGACCAAGTTGAACCGCTGTATAGCGCCGTGAGAACGATGGCGGCAGAAATCTGCATCAAGGTCGGACTTACCGCAGGCTGCACTAAGCCAAGGGTTCAACGCCCTCAACTGCGCATCGGTAAGACCTGTTTTCGTTTCGATGGCGCTACAGGAGTCTCCGCTAACGACGGTGTAGATGGATTGACATCCGCCGGTGATTCCAACACAGTAGCTCTGCGCCGAGGGAGATTAGTAACATCTTCGGCAATTCCAGGGCACTCACAGCAATGTTCAAGTCTAGTAAGAGTATCAGTCGCAGTGAATCAATCGAGTGAAGACGAGGGACGTACTGCTACAAGTGGCGGTGATCTCGGGGTTCCAGTGGAGCAGATCGCTGAACGATATGTTGGCCCTGGGTGCCAAGGGTCGGTTAAGAATCCTGCCATATAGATCGCAGATTATTGCAACGCACTTCGTATCAATGATGTTGCAATTGTCGTTCGTCTGAACCGTATCTGCAACCACAGAATTAAACGCAACCTCGGAGAGATTGAATCGCTGGACTCACAGTAGCTAGTGCAACTAGACGTAGGAGTAACCGTGGTTAGTAACGGATCCCGAACGGAGCTGGTTTAGCACTCACTTGTTCCAGCTCCCGGCGTTCAAATCCGCAGGCGGGCCAGTGGTCGCTACCGCGTTGGGAAGGGCACGCACGCAGTACGCCTCATTGAGCGCGAGGTTGGTGCAGGACGGCGCGAGCTCGGGGTTGAGCGAGAAGAACTGCGCCTGGGTGAGGTTGAATTTGGCCTCGACCTTCGGGCAGGTGTCGCCGGTCGCGATGGTGTACCAAGATGCACAGCCCTGACTCGTTGCGGTGAGAATACGGTCAGGGAATAAGGATGGTTTTGTTACGCACGGATGGGGCGGAGCCGGCGGCCGCGTTGGTGGGCGTGGGCGGGATCGTCGCGGTGGCATTCGTTACGAGCACGCACACCGCCGTTCCCGCCGTCAAGGTCGGGCACGGCGCCGCGGGGTTGAAGTTCCAGGTAGTGAAGTTCTCCGTAGGGATCTCGAACCTGATTCATTCGCTCAACCGTCAGCCGCTTAGCCAAAAGGAAAAGAAAACACAGATGAACGGGAACCAATACTCACGTCGCCTCCACACCGGTGCAGTTATCTCCAGCGACGACGTCGTAGTAGAAGTTGCATCCCGTGCTGATCGAGCCAGGCGCCAGATTCGGGGGCGGGTCCATATAGCCGGTGGGGTAGTCGAACGCGTCTGGCGTCGCAGAAGGAAGGGCGATAATACCGATCGAGAACGAGCCTGTACCCGTTGGGATAGCGCTCACTCCAGCATTGGCACCGAGGGGAGGGAAGGCCGCGACTAAAGCAACATTAATTTATGGCTCATTTCAACCACGATGGTCGCCAGGTACTCACCACAGTACCAAGTGCTAGGAAAGAAGGTCAGCGGTGCGGTAAAAACCGAGTTGGAAGAGAAGCTTACTGCGCCCAAAGGTTGGTACAATCGGCGTTCAACTACACGAGTTAGATGCATTAAGAGCGGGGAAGGTTCGAGCGAATCGCACCTCAGGATTCAGTAACTGGAGGTCGCCCAGAGTAACCGAGTCTGTGCGCAGTCAACGATCGCTAGAGCGAATATTCACAAAGGAGTGGACGTACTCGAGAGCGCGACCTTGGTGCAGAAATCCTGACGGGAATTAGGTTAGACGGGTTCGTGGACGGAGTAAGCAGGACTGGGGTGTACATTGGGTTGAACGAAGTACCACCCGCCGCACTTCGACGTCGTACCCGGCGGAGTTGGGCCGGGCGGCGGACTGAACATAGCCTAAGTCCTCTTCCTCGTCGTAGAGAAGAGTTACGCACACAACTGCAGTGGGACTGGGCACAGGCGGCTGGGCGCCGTTGTCCACAGCGTCCACGTCCGGGAATCCGCCGTGGGGACTGCATCGCAAAGAATGGAACGCATCAGCGGGTGGATGTAAGTGTAGACTGACTTCGACGCACCTGATGCAGAGGCTCAACCCAATCTGCCGGCCGACGTGGACGCATCCCAGCTCGAGCGTGGGGTTGAAGCTACCGCGAGTCAATCAATATCGAGCGAGAATTATTGCGTTGAAAGCGGAACACGTACCTGACGAGTTGGGTGACGGTAATAGTCTGCTTGGTCGAGGTTAAGAGGGTATTGGCGGCAGCCACGATATCCTCGCAGGTCTGGTTCGCGGTCGGCGTGTAGGTCGTGCAAGCCTGGGGTGCAATCAATTGTTGGTCGAAGATATATATAAATGAGGGCGAACTGACCTGCGGCAGACACAATTTCGTCCCAGCACCAATCCCCGCCGTGCAGTTGGTCGCTTCGATCGTTGGGTTATTTGTCAGGACCTATGATGCAGTAAGTAAATCAACGAACAGTTGGCTGCGGGAGGTCGACACGTACATCATACCACCCGACAGAGAATGAAGACGCGATGGACGCGCAGGTGGAGGACCCGGTAGTGGTGACGGTTCGGCCGGTGATTGCGCACATGGCGGAAGTCGTGCCGTTCGCACCAATGGGGGTGCTGGAGGGGCCGGGGACAAAGATCGAGGTCGTAGTAGGCGGGTGGGTGACGTTGTATGACACGAAGGCGCTGTGGGAGATATGGAATCAGAGTTATCCGACGAACGAAGAGCACGACTTACGATCCACAGACCTTCAACGCGGCTTGCAGGTCGGCGTAGAAGTCGGGGTAGAAGGTGAGTGGGTTAGATAGCGTTGCGTTCAAAGTCCCGAGCATGCAAGGCGTGCACAGCTCGTTCGTCGGGTAGCCGAGAAGACCTTGCGCCGGGGTGGGACCGAATGACGTGAGGACTTGGTTGCAGAATTCCTTCGTGGTTCTAAACACCGCGAGTCAGCGACGGACAGAGGACAAAGTACACTGGCACGCACGTATCTTGACGGCACTGGACCGCATACGGACCGGAAATGGTATCGACGGCCAACGTAGCTTCAAGGATAATTTGTTCAGCGCCAAGTTCAAGTTCAATTTGAGTCGAAGAACGCACGAGCATATGAGATGTCATTCGGACCAGGAAATCGATATGTTCCACACGCGGAGACAACGGCGGCGCGGTAGGAACTCAAGGCGGCCGTGCAGGTGGTCGTGCAAAGCGCGGTTAGGGTAGACGCGTCGAACCACGGGTTGGATCTACGGCGTTCGGGATATTCAGCCAATTGCCATGATACTAGGAGTTGGACGTACCCAAGCATTGTAATCGTCTCGTTGCACGCAACACTCGCCGTCAGCGCCGCCGCACAGGCCGCAGGTGGAGCGGGGGCGGTAGGCAGCAAGTCCGCTGTGTAAATCTGGAAACTAACGGCGACTGCTGAAGTGAGACCAGCTTCGCCCACAGCAGCCGAAGGGAGCACGGGCGACGATCCAGACACCGAAGGAAGGACCGAGTTGGAAGAAGGACCACTGGCGGAGGGGATTGGGGTGGAGAGAGCGACAGAACTTGGCGCGGATGCCACCGCTGCCAAGTCTTGCAGACGGTTGGACTGACCGACCTTGTCTAAGGCGATCTGTGTCCGCCAAATCAACCACCGAGGGCCACACTTGCAATCTGGAGACTCACATTAACACCGTGAATTTTAGCGCGGAAAGAGTCCGCCGAGCACAGGAGCGCTGGGCGGAGGAGCAGTAGGAAAACGAGTGGAGACAGCATGGTGAAGGAGCGGGAGGAGAAGGTGAGCGTTTAGTTCGCCCGGACGAGGCCATGACTTTGTGTGGTGGCATGAAAAAAGGACCGCGGGTAAGGATCGATCAGCAGCCGTGACCGACGTGACCACCCGCGCTTCCTTCCCACCTTCCCGCGCGTTCCTCGAGCTCACTCGCTCGTGCCGCTCGTCCCTTTCTCACCCATGCCGCTCTCCTCGCTGAATGTGTTCGCTAGATTCACCATTACCTTCCCTCGTAACTCCCCAGAAGGTCGTGGCAAGCACTGCCGCAAGGCATTGGGTCGAAATCGCATGGCAGGCAAATAAAAACGGTTAGAATAATGCGCAAAGAAGTTGAAAGAAAATAACATCGCCCGAAGATACCCCGACGGTGAGCGCTAGGTGCCTTGAAGTTCCTGGGCCTGGGGTTTCAAGATTTCAACGTTTGAGCAGATTCCATCTGACCGTCTCCCACAGATCCCGCTGTTCGAAGCGGGATGGAACGCCCACTCTCGAAGGGGTTCTCGACTGTTCGCGATCCGGGACGACGCCAACAAATCTCGGTCATCTAAGTACTCGGGAAGCATGTACATATTTGAAACCCTTCCTCTGCACCTCCCACTCACGTCGTGTCGCAGCCTACAGGCTCACCTTCGCGATGAAGTTGCACTATGCGCTATGCATACCCACAATCCGTGCGCCCCAGTCGCTCTTTCCAATGATTCCGACTGACCGCGGGACCAGTTCTAACTTTTCTTGCACCCGTTCTTTCCCAAAACACGCCGACCAATGCGACAAGTCTTCCAATAGGGTCGTGTACCTCAGATATACCTTGCTCGAACGTACGTCGCCGACGCTCCCTCATTATGGTATCTTTCATTAACCACGTATGCTCACAGGGCGCCTGCTGCAATGGCGGCTCAGGTTTCTGCGGCTTCGGAGATTCTTTCTGCGGTGCTGCAGTCTGCACCAGCAACTGCAACGCCCAAGCGGAATGCGGCAAGGATGCCCCGCCTCAAAACACCACCTGTCCACTTGTGAGTTGTCCATCTTCAATTTCTCGACGCCTACTTAACTGGGGATTAGAACGTCTGCTGCAGTCAAGTGCGTTGATTTCTCCTGTATGCTCGCCTATATTTACCCCAGACACCAAGTTCGGATTTTGCGGAACGACCAGTACGTCGGGACCCCTCCCGAGAATACTTGCCGTCTAACTCCCCCACAGCCGACTTCTGCGGCTCCGGATGCCAATCGAACTGCGGCGACCCCACTGTTCCGTCTTGCAGTAGGTCCAACTCACTACCCATCGTCCTCTGCCCTCACAGTCCGCCAGGCGTCAACCAGGACTCCTCCGTCGCGAAGAGGATAGGCTACTACGCGTCCTGGGCATCGAGTCGGTTCGTCGCCGGTCCCCCGTCATTTCCCTGATGGTCATTAACCGCTACCGACCTTCAGCGAATGCATGTCTTTCTCGCCCGAGTCAATCCCCGTCCTGAGCTTAACCCACCTTAACTTCGCCTTCGCGCTCATCTCCCCGTTCGTTTTATTTTCTGCCGTCCCAGGATCAAGTGCAACTGACATTTGTGCACGCAGGGAATTCAAGGTCGTCGAGATGACCGAGGGCGACTCCGACCTGTGGAAGCGCACCACCGCGCTGAAAAGTGCGAACCCTACTCTGCAGGTTTTCCTCTCCATCGGCGGCTGGAGCTTCAACGTACGCATCGTTTCCCCTCCTACCACTTGCTAGCCGCTAGCTAATACGGGGCGCGCCTTATGTAGGACCCGCCAACCCAAAACATATTCTCCGACCTCGTTGGCTCCGCAGCCAACACCAAGACGTTCATCACTTCCCTACTCAACGTGTTTGAAACGTACGGGTTCAACGTGCGTTCCACAAGTTCGTTTTTCGACGCAAAGCAAGACTAACCGTGTGTCGCACTAGGGTGTTGATATCGATTGGGAGGTCAGTGCCGCGCTGGTTGGTTGAAGTCCACTGATCCCCTGTATAGTATCCCGGCGCGAGTGATCGCGGTGGCATCCCCGCCGACACCGCGAACTACGTGACGTTCATGGCGGCCCTTAGGGTACGTGCATAAACCTCATCGTGCCCTTGAATCCACTAACCATATTTCGTTGACAGACGGCGTTCTCGACGACTTACGGGTTGAGCTTGTGCGTGCCCTGACCGAATACTTCCTGACCATCGCGGAACTGATGTGTTTGCTATGCCAGTACCGCGCCATCCTCGTTCTGGTATCTCCAGCACTTCGATCTCCCCGGACTCCTAAAGTCTGCCGACTGGGTCAATGTCATGTCCGTACTCCCTACCCTTTTGCGTCCTGCCCAACTGACTCATATATCATTCCTAGGACTTACGACCTTCACGGTATGTTGTTATTCTCGGTGATCGTTGAACCTACCTCAATTCTATACAGGAACTTGGGACGGCACCGATATCTGGGTCGGGTTCGCCTATTCCCTCTCTCAACCCTCGTCTGCGAATTGACCTCTTGTTGCAGCCCCATCGTCGCGGCGCACACTAACCTCACCGAAATCGACGAGGCGTTCAAGCTCTATTGGCGGAACGGCGTCAACCCTGCACAGATGGTAAAATTTCTCAAAAATTTCTCGCAACGTCCAACGCTGATATCACGGCTTGAGATTATGGGTGTCGGCTTCTATGGGCGCAGTTTCACTCTAGGTATGCCCTTGTGTTCAAGGTCCGCGGCAGCGCTAACGACGCCAATTCAGCTTCGCCCGATTGTTCCACTCCTGGCTGCATCTGGGTGAGTGATACCCACACACTCTCCGCTCCCGCCGCTCATCTCCTCGACAGTCAAGTGGCGCGAATGCCGGCCCCTGCAGCGGCCAGGCGGGTATCCTCATGTACAGCGAAATCCAGACCCTCCTGCACCAGGTAGACGACTTCGGGAACACCCCGTCCCCCACATTGGACGAGGACGCGGCGGTCAAATATATCGTCTGGGACCAGTACAATTTCTTCTTGTTCAAGGAACCAACATTGACTTAGGATGCAGGAACCAATGGGTCAGTTACGATGATGCCGAGACGTTTCTGATCAAGCTGAACTACGCCAACGACCGTAAGTTTGTCGCGGTCCTTGGCACTTGAACCCACTGACGCGCGCGCGCAGACTGTATCGGCGGCACGATGATTTGGAGCGTGGACCAGGACGACAGCAGTTTCACGTGCGTCTCGCGCATATGTCTATCCGACATGAGTCTCACTATATTTCTGCCAGCGCGATCCGGGGATTGTATCCGGACCTCGCCAGTGCCCAGCACGCAGGTATTACAGACAAAAATGACAAGTGCATCATCACCGAGTGCGACGCTTTGTCGTGTGGCAATGGCTGGATGTTCGTGTTAACGCCTTACGCTGGATGTGTGCTGACGGCCTTGGAACAGTAAAATGGGGGTGACGCAGGAGGACCCGCTGTCTCCAGGCCAGCGATGCGATCGTCTGGTTTGTTGCCCGGACAGTGCGTCGTTTTCCCCTTTCAATTTGCTCGCCGAGACTCACATTCTTTAGATAATGCCCCCTCGTCCTGCACCTGTCTGTTCCAATTCGTTCGTACCATTCAGTAGTTGACGCCGATCTAGGGAGAGGAGGCGATTCCAAGCCTTGCAACCCAACTTGCCTAACCGGAGAACAATCCATCGCGACGCAGACATGCGAGTCTGGTGGTACGGAGGCGTTGTGCTGTGTCCGGGACTTTTCGCTCGGGAAATATTGCACGAATTTCCGTACGCTCGCCTTGTATTGCCTCCGTCCTGTACTCACTTCTCGTCCTACAGAGTGCACGGATCCCGACACGGCCGTGTGTCAATCGGACTCGGAACATCTGTTCACCACTGTCATCAAGGGTGAATTAGACGAGGACCAGGTCGACTTCTGCGAAAACACTACGGAGAACTGTCCCCCGACGTGCGAAGGGAACCAAGTCAAACCGTTCTGCTGCGTCAACAACATGCCTTTCACCAACTGCCAGTGGTTTGGGACGCCTCCACTTTGTGAGTGTCCGATGTTCAGCCGCGCTTTACCATCTTCTGACGTCGAGCTCAAGGCCAAGACAACGCTTGTCCGCTTGGCCAAATCATGTTGACGACGGATATCCGGGGAGACGCCAGTAAATCCTGTGCTGGCTCTGCCACACGGTCCTATTGCTGTGACTACACCGGTGAATCGATTCTGAGTTCGAGGATGAGCGATTCACTGAACGTTTCCCACAGGTCACGACACAGCACCTATAGACTTCGACGACATCTTCCCGTCGGGAACACCCGAGGGCCCCCTCACCTTTGATGAGGAATTCGATCCAGACACGGGGGTTGCGGACGGTAAAACCGGTGATGGAACGAGCAGCACGCTGTCCACCGACGAGGTGGAGAATGATAGCGCTTTCGGCGAAATCTTCATCGACTCACCGAATGCCGGGTCCGTCTCGTCGCTGGACCTCGCCACCAACTGGGTAATTACCGGGTGTCATCCCACGAGCGACCAGCCTCAGTCCGTGAGTAGTGGTGTCCTCCCCGTCGTCTATCCGGTCGTTGCTGAGTTTTATTTTCGAGGTTCTCGCATACTGTTCCGCGGACCTCTCCACCTCGGAGTGCTCACACGTTATGATCGGCGGCGCGGAGAACACGATTGTCAAGATGCCGCAGAACTGTGGTCGCGGCCCCTACGCGCGTGTTGCGAGTCTTGCGGTCCACCCCGATCAGAATATCCTCTCGTCTTTCCACCAGTCGAACAAGCCTGCTTCCGAGTCGGTCTTTGCGTTGCAGTTTGATTATAGTCCGTGGTTCATGCACTTCATCGTGAACGACGGCCGACTTACTGCGTTCAGATTTCGCCGCCATTCCTGACTCGAACGGTCCCATTTACATGCGCGCTGGTACGATTGAGCCTGTTTCGGTTGATGTATCTCTGACGTTGCCTCAGATGTTACCGACATGCCCGACTATTGGGACACGGTCGTGGAATCACCGCCCGAGCGGAAGCGATGGTGGGTTGTCTTTTTCGTCGCCGTAATGACGCGAGTTCATAATGTTCTACCAGGCTCAAAGAGCGCGGACTTCAAGTTGAGAAGCGCTGGTGGGGAACCTTCAAAACCTGGTTGTCCAAGTTGGCCACCGTCGAGAAAGACACCTCTATATCGCGCAATTTCCACTGGGCGGATTCAGTGCGTTGTCCCCCGTTCAGTTTCGACGACCTCGTTTAACGCCATCCTTGCAGTGGACCATCTACCACAAAGAGGTCGAGTGTCCAGGTGCGCAACCCTCCGTACGCGCTTCCACGGCAGCTCACTTTCTTCTCTCTTTCAAGGCCCACCCAGCTTCGAAGCGTCGATCGACGTGTCTCTGACGGGATCAGCGAGTACGTTCTCCCGTTGAATGATTGGCCTGCTGCTGAGCTTTCATCAGGTCTCAACACGCGGTATGGGTTTTATTTGCAGGCGACCGTTGTGCCTCTAGGAGGTGCGTCGAAATAATCCCGTTTCGCGCTCGCCGTGCCGTCATATCCCGTCATCTGGCTGACCACTTGGTTTTTTTTTTTCAGTCCAAGCCGCCTACCTGTACTTCTGTGAGTGGCTTCTCACTCTAAAACTCATCATCATCTGAATGACGGGTGTCAGCTGCCGATGCGAACGCACACGCCCAATTCACAGTAAAAGGCGACGCGCTAGTTTCGGTTCGCCCCGTTCACACAAGGGCTCTCAAGGGATACTAATTCTCTGCTATTCGCAAGTACGACTCTTCGTCCATCCAATTTGCGTCGTTCGGATTCCCCGGCCTTTATTAGTGGGTCCTTCAATCCTTCTTGACGCCCTGCGCTGATGATCCGCCGAAGTCCTGGACTGCTGACAGTTGGTCCGACATTGAATCTTAACGGTTACAGTAAGTCTTTGCATTGGAAAAAAGTCACAGCCTGATCTGAACTCTAAAAAGTCACCGGCTCCTTGTCACTTTCCGGGTACGCTCGGCGCTTTATCCTCAGATTTGTCCTAACAACGCACGGTCCAGTCAATTCACCTCGAGCATCGGCTATACCTTCCCAACCGTCAATTTCAACCTGGGCAAGACCGATCCAGATGTTGTGTCCACCCAGATCACCCCGAACTCCTTCACCACCGGTTACGAAATGATTCTGAACTCGGGTTTCAATATTGACCTGGAGGGTAAGCACCTTCGTCCTCGGCATCGCTTGGATCCTCACTAACCCCCGAACAGGCGATATCAGCGTTCACATGGTCCCATCCATTCAGTTGGGGGTGAGTGTTCTTGGAGGACTCATAATCGATGCCCAGGTTAGTGAACACGGTGATGTTGGGTTTGCGTTCGCTTGAGTTTCTCACAGGCCTTCGTCGACGTCGACCTCTACGCGGGCACGCGATTCAACGGGTCCGTCTCGGAAGCCATTGTAAGTTGTTTCCAAATGCTGCTATTTACCCCCGCTTAGCCGATTATCAGTCGCCTCAATTCTGTGCCGGCGCCTGTATGATTCCCTCTCTGCAGTTTCCCTTTCACCACTGACTTGAGTCCGGGCGCACAGACTACGGAGTCAGCGTGTGCGTTCCAAATTCTATTTCCATCCCTGCCTTTATTGACTCCCGCGCAGCGACGCCGGCCTAACTGGCGAATTCCTTTACTGGGAAACTAATCCGCTGTCGCTCAATTTCTACAAGAACGAACAGGAGATCTATGGCCAGGTATTCTGCTTCCGCAACATGCTCGCCGATGCTGACCCTCGAACCCGCAGTGTTTCGGGTCGATTTCAGAGCCCGTGACCATCAACGATCGCAGCAAGGGGATCGAGTTCATCGGCGGCACGATCCCCGAAATTCAACCCTCATCGTTTGGCACTGCCTACATAGAACAGAAGAATTTGACGCACAGTCAGGTGATAATGCCTCGGTCCGCCTCGCCGCCGCTCGAGAAGCGTGGCTCAGTCCCATTCCTCCCTGGATTTTTGAACTGTCCTGACACTGACGATCACATTGGGGCGGATGGAACCGGTGAGCAGTTTGTTTCGCAGACCCTCCACTGTTTTGAACTCTATCTTAGATAATGATCCTTATTCGGATAGTGAGACTCGTATTCTGGCACGCGAATTTCCGCTCACTGGTATAAACTTGTAGTTCAAACTGTGAACCAGCTGGAGGATGCCTTCGAACGACGGGCTTTCAACGGCGAATTGGACTTTGATCCACGAGCTTTTGACGACGAACTCGAACTGGATTTCGATGACGAACTGGACTTTGACGACAAACTGGACTTCGACGACGTTTTCGAAGATCCCGCTGCCGGGTCCAACCAAACCTTGAGTGCGTACACTCCCCGTCTACAATATTGGAACCCAAGCTGACCTGCCTCTCCAGCCGGTCGCGAGATCCTCGTATGTCTCTTCTCAATCAACTTGTGTTGGCTGCTCACTTCTCGTCAGGTCAAAGTTTCTCAGTGTCCCAAAGTCAGGTACGATCATCTGCGAATCATTATATCAATGTAACTGAGTCTCGTGGCAGCTTCAATGCCCTAGGTTACAGCGGCAGCAGCCCTCCGCTAGCGCTCGTCTATGTGTGTGATGTTGTGAACACTCCGACCAAAACTCTGACGCCATATAGTTTGATCTCAAAAATCCCACCGACCCAAAATTTGATCCAACCTTCGGAACAAGTGCCTCGCCCGCGCCAGGCGCGAAGTCGACGACTTATGGCAGAGGTAAGTGGCCGCTTCCACTCGGAGAATTCAAGAGTCTTACCGCTCTCGTTCAGAACACATATACGAGATCCAGCTCATCTCAGACTTCCTGACCAGTCTCGCCACGCAAACGGCATTGTGGACGCCGGTGAACGCGACTGATTTCTGCGGATGGCTCAACGACCAAGTAGTCAAGCCAGGGGTGCGCCATCAGTTTGATCTCCGTTGACGCCTCCTCATGCCCAGCAGATGATTCAAAATTTGCTGCACTGCTTCCCGTATAACGCTCGCGTTATAACCGCCACCAGCACCAATCCCTTCATGCCGTGGTTGGAGGGTGTTGCTAATGGACTGAAGGTGCGTCCTTCCTCACACGCCCCCGCCTCTGTTGCCTAACGCCATTACAGGCAAACGTCATCCACGGCAACTCGATCGCAAACGCAAATACGTGGAAAAAGTACTCGTTCTCCAAGAAGATGTCGATCATGAGGAGCACCGCCGGGCTAGCGTCCTATATGGTACGTCAACTTCTGCCGTCCACGAGCGCGTAATGATGTCAACCTCCATCAGAATAACCCGCAAGTTAAGCAGTCGTTCATCACGCAGTCGACCTGCATGAAGACGGCATGGTAGCCCCCAATGTCCAATGTCTTTGCGCTCTCCACTGACGATACATATCCCTTACTAGGGCCACCTGGTACACTGCCTACTCGACAGCGGTGCGTCCGTCCGTCTCATCCACAGTGTCGACGTCTTAACGTCGTAACAGAACCCCCAAGTCAAGGTCACCGGCGGCATGAACACCATTTACTCGAACTTCATTCAGGGCGTGATCAGCAAGTTCTCCACCCGCTTGCAGGCGGGCATGACCGACATGATGACCTTCTGGGCGACCGCCGTCGCGGCCCTCCCCAAGAACGACACCTCCACCGTCAGTGTCCCGGTCTCCGTTGAAATCCTGACTGAACCGACGTTCGCGATAGGTTGCGCTGAACTATGGTGTTGCTGTACCGAAGACCAATGGCACGTTGAAAGTCAAGGATATCGACTTGACCTCGCTCAAGCAGTTCATCACGGACAACGGCGTAACCTGGTGGTCGAAACTGTGAGGCGGCGTTTTCATTTTTTGGGTCATAAATTGTACCGCTACGCTATATCTCGTTCGAAAACGTGAATCTTAATATTTTCTCCTTTACCGTTGTCTGCTGTGAGTGTAGCGCTAACGAGTTGACGGTTTTCAACTGCGGTGCGCGTTGGCGTCCAGCTACGAAGTCCGAACCTCACTCAACGAGGCCGCCCCACATTGCGCTTGGTTGGCACCATGGGAGACGAGACGGAAAGTTCAATAGCGCCACTCTCGTGAGTATCTTCGCCGTCCTGCTTGACCCTCGTCCTAACCTCATTCACAGTCCATCCCTCCTCCGTCGCCGACACCAACGAGGTCGCTGGTCGATGTACGATGAGCACAGAGGTACCCGCCGGATGCTCAGCGACATACGATGGATAGACGGGACTCGGCGAGCCGGTCCTCGTCCGACGATCCCCTCGCCCCGCTATCGCCTTGTTCGCTGTTGCCTGGCCGCCTTCGCTCTCCCTCGTCACCCTCCTCCTTCTTCTCGGCGCCCTCACGGACGAATTCAAGCGGTTCGCGCTCTCAAGACTGGCCTAGGTTGCCCGCAAGACGAAGCCCCCCTCGACGGACAGACGCGGCTCCGGCGCGAGCTAGGACCTCAGTCTCCCTCCCCGCAGTCCGTGTCGCCCCGCTGTCGTGCGGTTGGTCGTTGCCTTGTCCCCTTCGCCTCTTGTCTCCTCGCGCCTCCTCGTCCGCCCTCCCACTTCGTCTCGACACCGTCCCCCGCCGAGCACGCGATACCTCAATGCCGGGAAAGTCAAGTCGGACGAACAAGACGGGCATCGCCTACAGGAAGGATGGGTCGTTGATCTGGACGGATAGATGTGGATCTTGTGGCGAGCTAGGGCGCTCCAGTCTCCCACCCCAGGTACCCGTCGCCCCGCTGTCCCGACCAGCCACACTTGCCCTGTCTGCGGAAAACCGGCGCCTCCACCACCATCCGCACCACCGCCGACCTCCTCATCCCAAGAACCGCAGCGCGAAGATCAAGAGGTGCGAGCTCTGGGGACGCCCATCTCGTGCGCCGCGGCATGTAGTGTTTGTGATTTTGGATCTGGTGGTTTGTGTGTTTGGTTAGTTTTTTCGCCTTCTCCTTTGGTCTTCGGCGATGCTCAAGTTTTTCCTCAGGTAGTGGTCGTGCCCGTACCCGCTCGCCCGTCGCGTTCGTCCGCTTCTCGGCGTTCGACGCTCGCACCCACGCCCGCACGGCACCCAACGCCCCGCACCACGCCGACAAAGCACCCGACGCCCGCACGGCAGCCCCCCCTCCCCGGGCCCACAGAGGGACTCGCGAACGTCATCCAAATCCTCAAATATTTTCCGCCGAAACCCATCCCAACGCAACTTTCGCTACGATAAATCGCCGACCAATCGAGCGCACGGCACCGGGCACCCCACCCGATACCCGTCTTGGACCGACCCGACGCCCGCATAGGCAAACACCCCGCACCCCGAGCCCACAGTGACAGAGGTGCTCGCGAACGTCTAAACAAACCCTTTCGAACTACTCGTCGTGCATGTACTATCGCACCCGCTCAGATTTGGACTTTGCTTTCCTCGTTCGCTTTTTTCTGCCGTATAGTTGGTCCTTGACTTCGTCGGAGACCGGTTGTCCTTCGTCGTATACTTGTGGTTGGTTGTGGTGTATGTACTGAGTAAAATAGAAAAAAAATGCGTTAGGCGATGGTTTGCGTGATTTGATTTAGGACTTGGGTGGTGGTGGCGGCGACGGATGTGAAGGAATGGGAATTCGGTAATAACGCAAGAAGAGATGTGGTTGGCCGTCATAAACCGAGCGGGTCAGGCCGACGAGGACGGTTGTCGACAAATGAACGGATGGTGCTGAGATTGGTTCGGACGCAATGGGAGGTCGTAAAAGCACAACAACAGCATTCCCGTAATATTGCGATAAGAAAAAAAACCAGCCATAAGGTAGGTTGACAAAACGAAAAAAAGTATCCGGGAGTACAGGTAACGCCCGTGCTGAGCGGGCGGGGAGAGGGAGGTATACGTACCCAGGATCCCCCATCCATCCATCTCCGTCCAAATCCAGCTCCCCGTCCTGCCAAAGGATGCCGTTTGTTCCCAGAGCTTGGCCGGCGGTGGAGGAGGGGTATACGTACACCCTCGTTGTGGTCCCGGGGAGGCCTGAAGAGGATAAGGCGTGGTCAGCAACGACAGGATAATAAGGTAGAAGAGGAAAGGACGGAGACAAGAAAGGATGTGGGAGGAGGAGGGAGGAGAATGAAATGAATCAGAGAACCGAAGTCGACAGATGCGGCTCAACGGACAAGTCCGGAGGCATTCAGACGGCACTTCCTAAGTTTTTCGGTGGAGATCGTCATATGAAGAGTGCACAGGTGCACAGGATAGCCAAGAAGAGAAAGGGTGGAAGGGAGGACTCACGATGGTTGTGGTTGCGGACAGGATTCGTCGCTTAAAATTTTGCGAGGTAACAGGGTGACGGCGTACGTAAGCGTCACAATGGAGGCAAGTTCAATGGCGCTTTGGTCTTCAAGTTCAGAAGATATTTGTCGAGCTCGGATGGGGTGCGGAGGGTAGGTGATGCGTGCGATAAGGAGGTTGTATTTTTTGGAAGGAAAGGGGACGAATTTGGGACATGTGTGGTTATTTAACGCGTCAATGCGTGTTAATATCAGCAGCGACGCGGTCTAAATGCGACGGAGATTTCATTTGGAGAGTCGGGGTGTGTGGAATACCGGTTCGAGGTATATTGCGGCGCGCCGAGTCGAGGAGAGGTAAAAGTACAATGAGAAGCTGTTCCGCGGATGCTTCCAAGGCAGGGTCGCGAACAATTCTGGAAGAGAGAATAGCATCCTGGACAGAGAATAGCATCCTATAGACAATAGTGACCGCAACGTTGTTGTGGTTGTAAAGAAGGAATATTGTGTGTGGTGTGCAAACAAAGGTCGCAGCAGGTTTCGGAGAACGGTCTCCTGGCGGCGAGGCTTGTTTTTCCTTCACGCTCCCATTGTTTTACCATTTCTCTCTTCTCTTTCATCCTTCACGAACCCGACGACCCCCAACGACTAGCAAAGACATGGACCCCCACCACCAGCACCACCACCACCACCAGATCGACCAGGATGCAGCACCCGCCTACTTCTACACCAACGAGCAGGAGCAGCAGTACACTCTGGCATACCCCCATCCCCAGATGCCCCCGTACCAGGTCCAGGTAGCCCATCCCGGCCAACAAACGCGTGCGTGCAGCGTGTACACCGCCGCCTCGTGTCCAACTCTCATCTTTGTTCTTTCCTCAGGCCAACACCTCGAGCTTCAGCAGCAGCAGCAGCAGCAGTACCACCACACCCTCATTTCCTCCCATCAGTACCAGAGCCCCGTGTCCGTCTATCCTTCCTCCCCGCCTCATGTTCCCCTCCCCGTCCCGGCTTCCCCTCCCCCACCCTCCCCGGACATGTATGACCACCCCCTCTCGCCCCCTCTCTCTGGATCCGATACCTCTGCAGACGGTCTCTACCAAGGCTCGGGCAGCAGCGGCCCCAACTCGCCCTCCTCCTCCCGTGGAAACAGCCTCGTCCAGCGCCAGGTCCGCTACAACCCCACGCCCTCCCCAACCAGCTCTTCTGGCCGTCGTCGTCGCGGTCGTTCCCAGGACTCGGACGACGAAGATATGAACCTCATCTACACCGAGAACCTCGCCCAGAACCGTAAAGAGGCGACGCGTCGGCAGCGCATCGAGGCCGAGCAGCGTCGCCGCGACGAACTGCGCGACGGGTACGCAAAGCTAAAGGACGTTCTGCCCGTATCGAACCAGAAGAGCAGCAAGGTGTCCTTACTCGACAGAGGTACGCCTTTTATTCTTTCCGGCCCTTATCCGTTACGTTTTGAGCCGCGTCTCATGATTATTGTACAGCAACGAGCCACATTTCGGTCCTCGAGGGAGAGAACAAGGCGCTGCAAGACCGCATCGCGGGCCTCGAGGAGGAGATTCGGAGACTGCAGTCGATAAACGAGAAGCTCGCGGGCGGGTCCCTCGAGACGCCGTCGCCGGGCATGTACGAGCGCCCGCTCTCGCCGCCGCCGGAAGTCACCACACTCCAGTCCCAGCAGGTCCAGCAGCAGCAGCACGTCCTCTCGCACTCATCTCTCGCCGGCGCGACCGACCCCCTGCCGCCGCACGAGGACGCGCTCACCCACTCCTCCCCCTCCGACGGCGGGTTTTGAGGCGTCGTGTGCGCGCGCCTCCCGAGCTGCTGCTGCCTGCTTCCCGCCTCCCCCTGGACCCATTCTGCCTGCCCGTGCTCCTGCTGCCCGTCCCGTTTTTGCGATACGTTTTACAACAACGCCAACCACCTCTCTTGCCTTGCCTGGTTATTTTGCTTTTTTTTTATTGGGCGCCCCCGTGCGTCCGCTTGCACACATCTATCCTATCCTACCTATCCATCCATCGATTCCGTCTCAGAACAAGAAGAAATAACGAAACATACCGAAACGAAACGAACAAACACAGGCGACGCTGCGCGTCGTGTCGTGTTTTGTTTGCGTGAGAGCGAGGAGGTGCGGAAGGGGCGTGGCCAGCCAAAGCCCAAGCCGGAGGATAACAACAGTCGTACTTAGGACGCAGGCGCGAGCCAGCCTCGTGTTGATCTCGTTGATCGAAGATCGTTTCGTCCTTCCTGCTGTTTGCAAATCCAAGCCTCCGCTCTCGCTGCGCACCGCCGGCGCCCGTTTCTATATTCTTGGTTTGTTTGGAGGTGGATCGGGTGGGGAAGGCGAGTGCGGATCCGCCGCCGCCGCCTTGCTTGTATATTCGACGATCGCCCCTTCGGATGTTCGACGCCGACGCGGACGACTTCCTTTTCTTGTTCTTGCGCCCCAGCCGCGATATCTTGGTTCAATTCTTGCGCTCAGCGCCACCACCCACCGGTACCGGCGCGCAATATTTTTGGGGGTTTCGGGGTTCCGGAGGGGGGTCTGGGTTTGGGGTTTTGGGTTGGGGGACTTGGGTTCGGTTCGCGTTGGTGTCTGGGTCCAGTTGCGTTTTGGCGTTGTGGGGGACAGACATACGAACAGGGACAGGGAGACCTCTCCCTCGACGGACGGCTGCCGATCTATCCCCATGCACGCGCACGCACGCACGCAGGCACCGTATCGATCCGCCCGCCTGCCCGCACTCCCACGGAGACGAGGACCCACGCGACGCCACCAAATCCCGAGTCCAGAGTCTGAGTCCGAGACGCTCACGTCAAGCCGACCCGGCGCGCCATCCCTTCCGTCCAACGTCCCGTTCATCGCGCACCGACCGGACCAACACCTACCTACCTTGACGCGTCTGCATCCCCTCCATCCACATCTGCACATCCATCGCGCTCCCTTTTCCACACACCCACCCCCCACGAACGAAACCAACCACGAATACGCCAGCCGTCGATGGCTTGGTTATGTACTAATGATTCTGATTTCACGACCGATTTCTTGACGAAAACGCGAGCGATACGACGCGCGTTTGAAGCGCGCGTCGCGCGGAGCAAAACAAAACAGCAAGACTTGTACTGTGTACCACCAAAAAAACCTCGGGTTTTCTTCTGCTTCTTCTTGGGGATGGGGTGGAAGGTGTGGGATTGTTGGAGGTTGGAGGATGCGGGGATGGAAGGAAGGAAGGAAGTGGGACCGAGGTTGCGATTTGACGACACCGCGCCGGGCGTGTGAGCCGCCGCGACGACCATGACCACGACGATGACGACGACGACGGCCTCTTGAGGTTCGGTCGCTGGGATGACGATGACGGACGACCGAGCGGCGCTCCGTGAGCGACGACGAGTTGGACGGAAGCATGGAATTCTTGGTTTTTGCGTTTGTTTTCTTGAAGGCGTCCGTCCCCTCCTCCATCCCTCCCTCCCCTCGGCCCCTTGCGTCTTGTATGTAGTACGTCCCTACCCTCCCCGCTGCTCGACTGTACATGTACCACCGATCTACGACACGCGACGACGACGACCACGATAGCATAGCATAGCGAAACGGACGACTGACCCCCGAGCCCGCCCGACTGTATGTAGCTGTAGGTGCATCCATAGACCCGCTGTAGTTTACATAGTAGTAGTAGTGTGCAATCTTGTTTGTTTCCCGAATGCAATTTCTGGTTCTGGTGAATACTCACTCATGTCGTTCCTTGATTCGAGCGGGCAAGGGAGAAGGGGAAGGGGAATTAGAGCGGATATGTATGTACCGAGCGCCCTTATATTTGGTGCGAGTATGTACGCGCGGCCTGGTATTTATCTGAGGTTCGTATTCGCTGGACGTCGGACCCGGGGCCGTGAAGGTCGTACGTGAAGGCGGGGACGAGTATAAGCCAAATTCCAGAATTTCCGTGGGCCCGGAGCGCGATGAGGACGGCGACAAGCTCCGAGCTACAAAGTGTGTGTATGGATTTTCTCGGCTGCGAGACGGAATGAATGATTGAATTGGAGTTGGACTTGTACTGTACTGGTTTTGAGGGAGATGAACCGCGGAGGGGGGAGGCTCAGGCTTTAGGATCCCGCGTACATTTTAGCCGCGACTGGGGGAGATGAAATTCTGCGCAGCACTCGGTTGGGGCCAGCTCCAGGAGATGCCAGAGCGGAGATGGATGAACGAGGAGGGGGACCGGGGAGCTGAAATCGCGTGATGCGGGGTGCGAAGGGCGTGGCAGTGGGACGCGGGGGATTGACGATGCTCCGCGGTACCAGGAGGGGGACCCGGTCCAGGAAGACCGCGAAAGAAGGACGCTGAGGCCCATCAGAGTGATACTCGGAGAATATTGCTGCGTGTAAATTAGATTTCACGCTATCGGGACGGAGAGTGGGATTTACTTGCGAGTGTTCTGCGACGTTGCAGGTACCCGCGGACGCAGTCCAGGCACTGGGATCGTACTCGTATTGTATTGCGCGAAATCGAACGACGTTGGAGCGGCGGAGGCAAGCAAGGTTAGGTTTTGTGAATTGTTGGGGACCGTGCGCGGGGAGCAGGCATACGTAAAAACGAATACATTGTCGGATAGAGTTTGCTGTTTCTTTTTGCTTGGAGCCGACCACAAAGGTAACCAGGCGTATACAGTGGCGCCAAAGATCTTTTCTTGGAAACGCAGTCGCGTGCGATAGGAGGATTTGCAGGCTCCACTGCCAGCTGTACACGCGCCACTGTCAATCATGCAGACTGGAAAAGACACAGTTATTTGGAGCGACGACGCCAGACAAAATAATACGCTTGGACCATGAAACGAATTGGAATGACCGGCCTATTTTACGAGGCCGTCGGCCTCGCGGAAATTCGTAGTCGTGTGCCATAGTGCCCGCATTCCGCGAAACGTCTCTTCGGCTACAAGTCTCCGTGGTCTGAATCGCGGGGATCATTTTTCAGTGGAACAATGCCCCAACGGCGCGGAAAACTTGTGCAAGAAATGATGGAACTTACCCACTGGATGGCGCACGGACGTTGGAAAAAATTCCGAGGATACGTTGATGGATGGGACACCGAGTGAGACAGCTACTAGTTGTTGGCGCAAGCGAAACATGTGTTGCAAGGTCCGGGACTTGCTTGACTGAGGCGATATCCTGCGACTGACAGCGGGGAAGTGTGAAAAGGTAAAGCCGTCGTATATTGAACCTTGTCTCCTCCAGAACTCCGCATCCAAGCCGCGGGTATCTCTTGTTTATAGGAGCTCGACAGCGGACGACTTTTGTGGGTGGTTGTGGGCGCGTTTGGGACTGGGAGATGCTGGGAGAAGCACAAGCAGCAATCGGTCATTTGATTATCTCTGCGTCGGAGGCATTTAATTTCTGTTGAACAATGGACACAATCCCGTGCGGATTCGCCTGGGTCGGGATCGCGGTCGGTCGTAGGTCGTTCGAGACTGTTCATATCGTTAGACGCTACGAATCGCTGGGGAATGAAAGTGAAAGTTTATCGTGACCTCAAATAAAAATAAGCAGACAGACTCGAAGTGTTATTCGGGGCTCGAATATCCGCTCTCTGGCGCACCCAGTGCTTACCGTTCTTTTCGAGGATTTGGGTTGACCGGCGGCGGAAACCATGAAAAATCTCCCTTCGAGTCTTGTGATATCAAATATGCCAAGGGTGACGGCCGAGTTCCGTACGTCGAATACACCTTTTCACGACGTCCCCGCGGTATGAAGGCCCATTGAAACAAGTTCCCCGCCATTGAACGAAAAGTCTGATTGATGTTCTCCTTGTTTTCCCATTAATTCGACGAGCAAGCCGGCGCCGGTTGACGAACAAACCCGAATATATCGTTCTTTTACGGCAAAAGACCGCGACAATTCATTTTGGGACGAGGTCAGATGGTGACGGGGATCTGTACGGCCCTGGTCGCGGTACGGGATGTAGGCCACCTGAGATAATCCGGGTGTATAAACCAGCCGTCGGCCCGTAGCCCGACGTCGGACGCGCGTACAGTAGTTGTGAAGTGCAAAGAATCCATCCACCGGCGGAGGGGGGGAGGCGCCGATGGCGTGCTTCTCAGAGATTTTTTCGCTCGCTGCCCGACCGACCGGCCGTCCGTCCGTGGGCTGCAGGGCCCCTCGGGATTTCTTGCTGATGGGCAGGCTAATAGCCTAGAAGAAAGAAAGCAGAGAATCGGATAACATTGATCACTTCCGATCGCGAGAGAGTGCAGTTCCCAGACAAGAATACATCGAACCTACTACTTACAACGCGCCTGCGAGCCAACCCTGTTTGACGGGCCTGCGCCCATATATCCAACCCGGGGCACCTATATCGGCGACGCCTATGTGACGTTGGCTGGCTCGTTTGCGATTCCGGGGTGAGATTGGCGCAGCGCACCACGGCCTTGCGCAGCAGTTGCTTGGTCGGCGGTGGCGCCACCCTCGATTCGCGGGGTCGATGCGTTGGTTGTTCAGCAGTCCACTGAATTTGGTTGGTGTTGCAGGAGGAAATGGAGGCAGGCAAGACACGTGTGGGGCACGCTCTCGTGTCAGAGGTGACGTTCTGGGCCTATGTTTTTAAGCAATAGGGATGGTATCCTTTTGGGTGGGGGAAGGTTGCTTTCTGGGGACGTCGGCATCTGATGGGCACATTGTCGAGGGCATCGATACCAAAGAAAGACCGCTTCGGAGTCAGGATCGTAAGGCTGTGGGACGGCTGGGCATTACTGCCCGGAGAATCCCCTCAGCAGACGCGCATTCGAGTCCGGGGAGCGCTCGAGAGGTTGTTTCGATGAATGAAAGGCAAGTCCGTGGACGAGCGGAGGGAATTCGAGCCAGATTCAAAGTCACAGAGATGGGTCGGGTCAGGCCGTCGACTGACTGACCTAAGCGGCCTTGCTGGGGACTGCGTGTCGAGGGCGAGTGACTCGAGTGCCGCCAATCATCGTAGGACGCGTAATCGCGGGGATGACAGCGGTTACCTCAGGAAAGCGGACGATAATTCTGATAAGAGGGCCAAGGTGATCCGCTTGGACCTGCTCAGAGGGACAGATAGCCATTGGGCGCAGCGCAAGTGACTCAGGGCGGTGCCGCACGCACAGCAGCGGGCCTTGAGCGGGAAGCCTAACCATCTGAGGCGCGCGATCGGGCGTAATGGAACTCTGAAGTAAGTGAAGGACCCAGTGTTGTGTCCCAGGAGCGAAATACAGTCCTGTCCGGCCGGCCGTCGATATTGGTTTGCGAGCGCCTGCCTGGAAACGCGAGGCTACCGGAGGTGTTCATAAAATCGGATTAGAGTTGCGTTCGGCGCAGTCAGAGGCTGAGAAGATGTTGGCACTTCCGCCAATTTGCCGGGTTTTGATGTACGTGCGCAATTGAGAGTGGTTTGTAGGGCATTTGAGGAGAGACGCGAAAATAGGTGTGTTGGGCGAGCGTTGGCGTAAGTCGGCCCAAATTCCGAGGTGTATATTTGCGGCGGAAGAGAGACGGGTGCCTGAGTAGTCGCCGATGAAAGAGACCAGCGAGCCGTTCTGAGTGGTTCCGGAGACTTGGTATGGAAGCAAGGGTGATTCGGAGGTTGGCAAAAACAACACATATAAGGAAGACTGCCAGATCGGACAGTGTGCTCTGGGCCCGGTCGAAGGTGGTTCAGAATAGGCCCGGGAGAGGAAATTGTTTGGCTCGGCAGGCGTTGGCTTGAAGAAATTGCGATCGAGAGGAAGAAAACGCTCGCTCCCCTGCTGCGCTGCGTTCACGTCAAACCCACTGTCCGAGCGAGTGAAAACCCAAAGAACACGCGCTGGAGTGCCGCGATCGCGGCAAGAGGTCGATCTGAAACTTTGCCTTCTACCACGGAGTTTGTAGGGCTCTCCGAGCTGTCGAGAGGAATCCTGGATGGCACAGAAATCCCGCTCTGCGGCGAGGGGCGATCCCAATTTCATCGAGTCAAAACAAATCATCGACGTCGATCCATATGTCGGGGTCACAGCGTGACGTGACTTCAGCCCTTCACTTTTGCTCCACGACGGCGGCAGCGCCCAAGGTACTCTCCTCTCGTTCAAGACCTCCGCGACACCTACGACTCTCCACCGCCCACTTCCTCGGAACTCGACACTAGTTCTTTAGCTTCGACTCCCCTGTAGTGACGTTCATTTCACGATGTGGTGCGTATTACTGCGACCGCTGCTGCCTTCTCATACGGATACCGTGTGTGCTCACTCTCCGTCCAGGTGTGACAACTGTTTACTCGTTCTTCCTCTGGTATGCTGCACCGAATTAGGAGTAGGTATAGAACTGGCCCAACTGACCGTGTGAATTAGAGGGCCGGTGCAATCGCTTGGGCTGTTGTAATCGCTGTACGATAGCCTTTCCTTTTTTCTCTTCTTGCCCGGCGGCTTACAGCCCCTCGGACCAGATCTACAGTCTCGGGGGTGGTATTTTCCTGCTGAAATATGGCCAATATTTCTTCTTCCTTTACCCCGAATGGTCCGGCCCTTACACTTCATTTCCACCCGGTTCTTCGCTGAGTTCTTGCTCCAGGTCAATCTATGGTGGCATCGCCATGGGCATCATGGGCGTCGCAATCGTCACGGCGGGTGCACTCTCTGTCGTGAGTTCCGCCGTCCATATTACCTGCGCACAAAGTTCCGCCGCTGATGGTTTGTGTAGCGCTCATATACCTTTGCTCGGGCAATGCAATTCGTATGGCCATTTATCATTGTTGCCTCCGCTGTACGAGCAATCCTTATGATCGTGGAGCTCAATCGGGGGTACGTTTCTTCTTTCTTTTCATTTCCACCGACAGGTGTCTGACTCGCTCGTCTTCTCCCCGTAGGAAAGACAAGATCCAATGGGAGTGCGACAATGGAGGTGACCTCTGGCCGGCGTCAGTCGCGGCCAACATCAGCGACCCAGGCTTCCCGGCCGAGTTCTGCATTGTGGGGTTCCCGACAATCAACATGTCGTTCATCATCGGGCTTGTTGTCGACCTCGGATTCCAGGTACGGTCTTTGTTTTCCAGGCTTAATGTGGCGCAGGCAACGGGTACTGACCACCGATTTGTCGCATCAGATGTACATGTTCTTCCTAGTGTGGCGCTTCTGCGCAAGACTGGTGCACTATTCCGGAATGAAAGGACCATTCGGAAACGGTAAGCTCGGGCTGTCTGCTGGATGACTGATACTGATGTCTGTGTATAGGATACTACAACGCATAGGCGCTAGTTTGACCGTTATCGTGTGCTTATCAAGGACGCTCTCCGCCTTGTTCTCTCTCGTCTGCGGCTACTGTTACTGTTATTGTTTACGACTGGTCTGTTTTACTTTTACGACTGTTACGACGACGACTTTAATGACTTTACAATGACTTATTACCTTTACGACTGCGCCCTTCGTGTACCTTGTTTGAATGTGATGATACCCCGCAAGCCAGTAAATGAAAAGCATGTGTGGGATGCAGCGGGATTCCTCGGACGCCGGCCTCGGCGACGGAGCTGGAACGGGACTGGCAGGCGATCCATCTAGATCTCACAATGTGAGATTGGGCTCAATGCGGAACCCTGGGCGCATCTTGTCCGAATTCACACTCCGCCAAAACCCCCGTTCCTTCTTGTATAAATACTTCCGCGGAACTATTCCTTCCTTTATTCCTCCCCCTTCCTCCTCCTCCTCCCCTTCTCTTCTCCTCCTCCCCTCCCCTTCTCCTCCTCCTCCCCCTTCACTGCGCTGCTCCTTGCTCCATTCTTTGGCTTCACTTCAATGGAATTCGACCACGCACCAAAGACCCCCTCCTACATGGACGCAATGGAGACCAGCTTCTCCTACATGGACAGTGAATACCTCCGCTACCCGCCCTCGCCCTCGTCCTTTGACCAGTCCATCGACCGTCCGTTATTTTTTTATTTCCTTTTTGATCCATTGCAGCGCCACTAACCTCCGCCCATGTAGTCCCCCCGAGCCCGACGACGTTCAGCTCGCTGCACAACCACATGGGGCTCGCGCACACCCTCAACGAGGCGTACTACTCGTCCTCGTCGCCCCCCGCAGCGCCCACACCCCTCGTCGCCCCGTTCAATCCCCCGACGCGGCCGTACACCCCGCTTGATGGCGCCGGCATTTCTCCGCCCTCGCTGCTTGGGCCGTCCTACACCCTCAGTGCAGGCGAGATGTCCTCCGATGGCCTCACATCTGGTCGCCGTAGCCGCGGCAGCGGTTCCCACTCGCCCCCCGCGATCCCCTACTCCCCCTCCGCCGCCGTCCCCCGCTCAATCTCCTCCCATCGCTTCAACCCCATCGCCGCCGCGCCCGCGACCCGCACCCGTGCCCCGCGGAGAAAGCCCACGCGCCGCGACGAGGACAGCGACGAGGAGGACGACGACTTCCAGCCCACCGCCAACAGCCTTGTCGGGGGCGCCGATTCGCGCCGCGAGACCATTCGCAAGCAGCGCATCGAGTCGGAGCAGCGGAGACGGGACGAGCTCCGCGATGGATACGCGCGTCTCAAGGACACCCTCCCCACCACCAACCAGAAATCAAGCAAAGTTTCTCTGCTTGACCGAGGTCAGTCTTTCTTTCTTTCTTTGTGCTCGCGTTTGAAACTGACTGTAATTTATTCTAGCGACGAACCATGTTCGGAATCTCGAGATCGCAAAGACCGAGCTGGAGAAGAGGCTCAAAGAGGCCGAGTCAGAAGTCAAGCACCTCCGTCACATCAACGAGGTCTTGAGCGTTCGCGCTGTAAATCAACAGCGCGGCATACCATCCTTCTGATTCGCCCTCCGCCTCCTCGGTGGTCGGGCGTTCGCGCAGAAAAAAAAAAACTCAAAAAATCTAATGTTCCACCCCCAAAATCACAGACGGCTGTACCTCTCTGACTCCGGATCCCTGTCTGGACAGGTGTCGCTGCTTGATTTATGACCCCCACGGACTCCTCGCATTATTGTATATAGCACACCACCACGCTCCCACCCTTCCCCGCGGCGCCCTTGTCGCCCGGACCGCTTCTAGCCATCGCGGCCACCTCCCACGCTAGCGCGCCCTCTAGAACCCCGACGCAACGCCTTTTTGCTGCCGCGCCGCACGCGTCGCCCCCGGCTGGCTGGCCGGCGCACTGGACTGCGAGACGCTCCAGCTGCTGCCCCCGCCCCCGCCGCCCGACGACGCGCGAGATCCCCCGACAGAACCCCGCCGACCGATGACGGAACCCGGATCCCCGGTTACGCCCTGCCAGTTGACACGACACCGACACAAGACTCGGGCAGCGCTCGAGGCGCATCCCTCCCTCTCTTAACTGATGAGCGGAGCGCGTGCTTCGCCTGCCCCCGCGCCCTCTTGTACCCCACCCCTTTTCACCCGTCGATTTGTCCTGCCCTGCGTCCCGAATCCCAAACCCCCCGTCAACGCGCTGGAGAATGCGACCACTTTATTGTGCGTCTTGCTGCCTCGCGCGTGCCGATACACCGGCGTCACCCCTCGGCCCTGTTTTCTCTCGCGTGGATCTCAATCGCGTTGTGAACGGACGAAACTCTAGTGCCGCGCGCCCTGCCGTGCCTGCGCGCGCCGCCCCAACACCCATGGCACCCTGTACATATCTATGAAGCGTCCGACCACGACATCCGCTGTCGCCACCCCATCCCCCACGACCCCGCCACGCATCGCAATTGTTTATTATCTTTATGTCCACCAAATGTCTCAGTATACATGTCTTACCACGCCCGCCGCTCTCGACCCCCCGCCCTGTCCTGTCCCGTTCTGTTGCCTTGCTATCGTCCTGCCTTTTCGCCCCGCCGCGCGCGCCCCACGGCGCTTGATCACCGCCCGCTCGCCGACGCCCTTGCACCTCTTGCTTGCTCTCACCGTCCTCCATCCCCCCTCCTCGTTCATCCCCCACCCCGCGCGCTGCGGCTGCTGGCCGGATGGATGGGTACGATGTTTTGCGCGCAGACATACGCACGTACACTCGGATGGTGGACGCACGATTGACTCCTCGGCTCGACCACATCGCCCGGCCGCGCTCCCCACAATGATTCCGACACCGACACCGACTTCACGACACCGACGACGACGAGCACCGACAAGACCAGACGAGGCGAGACGCGATGCGCCGTGCCCTCGCCGCCCCCTCGTGACGGCCAGTCCTCCGAGCGGGCGCGCTGACGGGCCTCGTCTCGCGTCTGCCCGTCTCTCTGTCCGTCCGTCGCCCTGTGCGCCGCCGCGCGGCGCCTTGCGTCCCTCGTCCGTCCGTCCGTCGTCCGCGTCCGAATCGCAGCGGGAGCACGCTATGGCTATGGCTGGTCACCCCCGACGCCTCTATCTATGCCATGCCCACCCCGGCGCCGCCCTCTTACGGTTTCTGCTTGCAGACGAGGGCGGCGGTCCGATTCTACGTATCTTATGCCGCCGCTGCCGCCGCGCCTACCTATACATCTACCTATCCACCAGCTAGCTGCCGCCCCCACCGCGCGCGGGCTCCGCCCCGCCTTGTTGAGTATTATTACTACTACTTCTGTCCGCTACTGTATCGTTTTGTTGAGATTTGCTGCACTGGTTACGCGCTGTAGTACGATTTCTGTGTGATCTTACCACGCAACGAAATGAAATTTTTGTTTATTTGGGATTTTATTCTTGTGCTCTCTTGTGCTCTCTCTCTCCCTTGTGGGACTACGTACGACTACGTATACTGGGAATACGGAACGGGTGGAGACTTGGAGAAACTCTCTTCATCTCGGATCGAAAGGAAGACGCGGAGTGGACCTCGGTGGAAGCAAAGTCTGAGAACTGGCTCTCGCTTCATTGCCGTTCCTTGAGTCATTCATTCATTCATTCCGCGTCGGATTGGCGGCGTTCTGTGAACGTTAACGCATAGCGCGGTAATGTGAAAGTCCAGCGGGTCCGCACCGCACTCCGACATCGATAAGGCCTCGACGCGTCCTTTGCCTGATACGCGTTGAATCTTTCCGTCGACCCTTCACCCTCCGAGTCACCTTGCCTTCGACAAGGAAAACAAGGAACATACCCGGATTCCCACCGATAACGTCTGTCGAGCGTCCGCAGTCAATTCCAATTAATTCAAGTTGAATCGAGGCGCGGAACGGATACACAACCCTTGACACGGGCACAGCAAAAAATGTCAACCGCAACACCAACGAGCGACGCCGACATCGCAGCCCTGCGCCGGCAGCTCAAGATCAAGTCTGGCGTAACCTCTCGGTGAATATTCCCGGTCCTCATTGCATTGTCTGGACGCCGTCCGTCCGCTCGTTCCGTTCTTTCGCGCGAGGGTCGCGGTCCCTCGTTACTGGACTGGACATGCTGCTCAACCTGCGTATGAGGCACCCGATCTGACCGCACCCCGGTCCGTCCATCGCGCGACGGACGCGTCTCCGTTTCGTTTCGTTTCGTACGCGCTTGCTTACTTACTCCCCGCGCGTCCTTCGCAGCCTCAAGAAGGAGCACGAGCTGTATCAGAAGGAACTCGTCGATCAGAAACTCAGGAAGGACAAGCTCATCGCGGACGGCGCAGAGGAGTGGGATATCAAGAATGCTGTAAGTTGTCCGAGTCGGCGTCCTACAGCTATGCTATACAATATACAGCACCAGACGCTAATCCGTTCGTTTTTCCGCAGGGCAAGATGATGGACGAGTCGGACAAGATGATCAAGGACTCGGGGGAGCGCTTCGCTAGGGCCTTCGGCGAACTGAGGGATCTCGTCGTACGTGAACGAGCGAGCCTATCCCCCGCGTGATACCTGATTTCGTCCTTTCAATCTTTCTTTTGGCTCCCGTAGGTGTCGGCGAAGAAGGAGCTCGCACTGGCGGAGGACGAGGCCTTCCTCAAGGCCGAGGGGATCTTGGAGGAGGCCGCTTTGTAGTTGTGGGTGTTGTGGTGGAGCGGGAGATAGGCAGAAGGCGACGCGGCCTTCGAGGGCGATGAATTAATTTCGACGCGACGAACGAACGAAGAGAAAATAAACGCTGTATCTGTGACTCACCTGTACTTAATCCACTCTGTACTGGCTATGCCATCTCCGTATCCATCTCCGTCTCGCCGTGCGAAGGCTGGGCTTCATTTTGCTGTTGCGCTTGCTGCTGTTGTTCCGCCTTGAGCCGCGTTAGCGCGTCGAGAATCCCCTTCCACGCGTCCCGCTCGACACGCTCCTCCTGCAGCCCGCGGTTCTTGCTTTTACTGTTGCTTTTACCAGCGTCCTCGTCGGAGGAAGAGGGGAGCCCCACACCGAGCGAAGGCGGGACGAAGTTGGGCGGCGGCGCGTTGATGGCCGAGGGCGCGATGCGCGAGTGGCGGATGTGTGCGAGCGAGGAGCGGATGGCGATTTGAATGCTCTGCGAAACGCCGTCGTCGTGTTAGTTCTCAAGGAAGGGTTGAGAAAGAAGGAAGGAGGGATAGAACGCACATCGAGCCGCTCGAAATACTCGCTAACTTCGAGCACGAACTGCTCCGAGCGCTCGTCCCCCTGCGGCAGGCCCTCGTCCGGCGCGTCCGTCTGCGGCAGCGTGAGGAGCGAGATGGACGTCGCCGCCAGCGCCAGCAGCCGCGTTATGTCCTGCAATACCGCCCATTCAGTTGGAGTTCAACTCCGCGCGTGAAGACGACGATTACTTTCTCGACTTGGCCAAGCGCGAATATTTGGCGCGCGGTGCGGCTGGTGGTCCATATAGGATCGATCTCGAGCGCGTCGGTCTCTTCGTCGTTCATCCCGGTCGGTGTTGTGAACAAGCTCAGAAAATGTACATTTGTTTACTGTTCAAACCTTCTACCTCAATATTCGTATTCCTCCTCCCGACGCTCATACCCCTGCTCCTCCTCGTTGATGTTCAACCGCTCCGCCCCAAACGTCTCCTCACTCTCCTCGCGGTACTCAGTGCGCTCCTCCTCCACGTACTCGGTCTCCTCCTGCCGCCCGTACTCCGGTTCAACTTCAGCCTGCTCGTACCCTCTCTCCTGCTCCCTCTCATACCCGCGCTCCTGCTCCCTCTCATAGCCGCTCTCCTCGGACCGCCCATAGCCAGATCGCGCCGACTCATAAGCGCCCGAAGACTCCGACTCCGACTCATACCTCTCCCTCACCTCGACTACCTCCTCGGACCTCTCATACTCATTCCTGTTTCGGTCACCCCCATACCCCTCCTGGTTCCTCCCATACTCAGCCCTCTGCCCGCCGCCATACGTCTGCTCTTCCTCAGGCTCGGATCTCCCATACCCACCCCCAGCTGACCCACGACCACCATCGTACTCATTTCCGCTCGTACGCCCATACTCCGCCTGTTCCGCCCGGCCAGATCCACGGCCATACTCGTCGTATCCAGAAGCAGAATTCCGCTCTTCGGGCTGGGCGTATCCGCGTTCGGTGCGGCTGGCGTACGGATCCTCTTGCTCTTCGTTGCGGCGCCGAGAGCCGCCGTAGCCTTCTTCACGCTCCTCGCGATTGTTGTTGTAGCTCTCTTCAGCACGGCCGTAGCTCTCCGTGCCCCTCGAGTACTCGTTGTTGTTGTTGTTGCGGGAATAGTCGTCCTCGTTTCGGCTCGAGCTGTACTCGTCAGTCTGGCGCCCATATCCGCTCGGGTATGAAGATTGGGGTTCTGCAAGGATAAGGATGAGCATACGCCGCCATTACCTTCAGAACACGTACCCTGATACTGCTGCTGCTGCTGCTGCTCGCCGCCATACCCCTGCTCGGGCCGACGCTGCGGCTGCGCCCCATGCCCACACCCCCCATACCCAGCCTCCGTGAGGTCCTCGCCCTCCGACCCGAGGCGCTTGTTCTTCCCGTTCCGCACGCTCTCCTTGGTCAACGCCTCAATCGTCTCCCGCGCCTCGTCCTCTCCCAACCCGCCAAGCCACCGCTGCATTTCCTCAAACATGGCGTTCTGGATCCCAGAGCGCCCCGTCGCGTAGTACGGGTGGTGGAACGCCTCCAGGATCTGGTCCACCGCGCGTGAGGGGTCCTCGTTGTCCGACCAGGCCTGTACGAAGCGGTGTAGATAATATCGAATGCAAATTAGGTGGAGGACAAACAAACCTGGACGATGATCTTGACAGAGTGTTCGACGACGAGCATGGCGATCTTGCCGGCGGGCTCGTTCAAGATGAGACCGAAGTGGTCCTGAGGAATTTTAATTCCTCTGCGCAGGCATTGTTCACTGGATATCCAACCTTGGAGAGCAAACTGTGCGACGGGTCGGACGCACGGGGGTTGGTGAAGACCTGGTATCTCGCTCAGCCTCGACGCAATGCAAAAAAGAAGACAATGAATGCACCTCGAACTGATCCTCCGAGTTGATAACGGCTTTGCTGCCCTCGCCGAGGACAGACGTCGCCTGCTGCAAGACGGGCTGCAAAACAACGTCAACAATCGACCCTTGGTACAACACCAGTCGTCTCACCGTAATCCAAGGCGCGATAACCGTGTACACATCTATCCCACATTCAGCACTGACAAACTGGGAGAGGCGGCAGGAACCCACAAGCGTTAAGCGCATTCGACAGCTGGTCTATAAGACCATCCAAGCCCGGTATCATCTCAATCTTCTCAAGGATCGAGCGCATCAGCCCATCGCGCCACTTCAGCAGCCGGAGCAGCTTATCCTGCACGTCCGGGGGCGCGATATTATTTGGGTCGAAGTTGTACGCCTTGGCCTCGGCGTGCAGCTGCTCGCCCTCCTCCATCTTCGAGTCGGAGTTCCCGCCGCCGATGGGGAGCTTGGAGAGGATGGAGTGCAGTGCGGAGACGTTAGTGTTGTCGCCCGATTGCGCTTCGTTCATCTTGCTCGCGAGGTCGGTTACGCTGGCTTGGCTCAATTTGCTGTAAAGGTCCCGTGGTTAGCTGTGTTCACTCGGATGCGCGTGAAGACATACTCGGTCGCTTCGCCCATGAGACTGAAATCCGATCAGCATGAATGAACGTCGAAGAGGATAACGTTCACCTTACCTATGCAAGAAATCCGCACCCCCAAAAGTCCCCGTCACAAGCGGCGGCGCCCTCCCGTTCGGGGTCTCGATCTCCGTCGCGTCGCCAACATGGCAGAACACCTCCGCGTAGCCCATCTTGCGGAGCGCGATCTCGACCCAGTTGCTGTGCGCGAGGAGGTCCTCGAGCGTGTGCAGGCCCGTGCCGAGGAGGCGGTAGGCCTCGTACTGCTCGGGGCCGTCGCGGCCTTGCGCGCGGCGCCCCGTCTCGATGCAGGCGACGAGGACACGGCGGATGTGTGCTGTTGAGGTGTCCCAGCCTTGGTTTTCGGATGCTGGGGGGTGTTAAATGATGCGGGGAAGGGAAGTGAGGGAGATGCTGCACACCCATGTAGTTCTGGAGCGTAATTCGCGCGATGAGTTTCGGTAATTGTGGAGAGCGGAAGCTCGTACCTTCATTCCGGTGCGTGGGTCGATCTCGAGCTCGCGGGGATTGACGGGCGGGCGAAGCTTGGGATGGAACTGCCGTGCGTCGCCTTCTTTTTCCGCGTAACCTCTGGGATATCGAATAAGTTATTGAACAGAAAGACAAGATATGACTAACTTGGGGTTGTCAATGTGTTCCTGTGAACGAGCAAAGTGAATACTCGAGGAAATAAACAGCGATCGGATACGCACGACAGGCAAGTATACGCCAAGGCGCTCTGGGGTGACTTGAAATTCCTCCGTCGCGAAGCCAAACGTCTGTGAGACGCGATAATGAGTTGGGTTTCCTCAGTAGACCCGAAAACTTGCCATAAATCCGAGAACAGAGACGACCAAGACCAGGCTCTCCGCCGTCAGCTTCGAAAGCCCGCCAATGTCCATAGCTTGGGAGTAATCTCTCAGCCAGTTCCCAAAGTACACCTTCTTGATATCGCCACTGGTGAATTTGGGACCCCCGGGGCCAGAGGTCGCGGACTGGATTATTGATTTGGCGAAACCAAAGAGATTGCCTTCGTGGGACGCCGCAGCGGCGTGTCCTGCGGACTTTGCGAGGGTCGAGAGTATGTTCTCGATGTCGCCGTGGCGGAAGGCTTTGTCTGAACACAATACGACGGATGAGGGCCGATTGGCGGGTGTGTTTGTATTTTACTGCGCACCGTTCAGAAACGCGAAATCTGGGATGTCGCCTGCACCGAAGGCATGTACTTCCGGAAGGAGGACGAGGACGAGGACGGTGAGAATGAGGAGCGTTGTTGTGAAATTTGGAGACCTGGACATGGTGGTTCGAGGTCAAGAGTTAATCGATGTGGCCACAGATGCCTTGGCTGATGCCCAGACTCGGACAAAGCCGTCTTTGCTGCGGAAAATACATTCCGGTCGGGATAAAGTCAGCAGTTCTGAGCTCGGGCAGCGAGCGTTCCATCTCAGACCCAATAATTTGGGCGTGCAGAGCTGCAGATTGTATCCGCATCGGGCAAAGGATTTACTAAATGGGATTGGCCGGAAGATACGGGTGCAGTATCATACTGCTGAGTATGTATCGACCACTGGAGGCCTCCGTTGAGAGGTACCGAGGGCACGTAATATAACCAAGAAAAAATACGCGCTTGCTGAGGAATGCTTCGGCTAACGTGTTATCAGTCAAACAGTCCGCGGTGAGAATACGCGCATGCTGCTAAGCTGACTTCCTGAGCGTCCCAAAGAATTCCGAGGACCAGCGACAGGAAGCCAGGTCGAAGTTGCGGTTTTAGACTACGAAGAGAGCACCGTGTTGCACAAGAAGAGAACCGAATGGTTTGCGAGCTCGGAAATCCGAGATCAGCTTCGAAACAAGGGCCTCAGGTGTGGCAATGGACCTCGACGCAGGGACTTGGGAAGTCAAGCTGCGCCTCGATGCTCAACTGGGAAGATGGACGAGTGAATCTGTTTCTATTATTCCTGGTGCCATGAGGTGGAGGACTTCGTGGAATGATATTGGCCAGAGTGTAATAATGTGCGTCGCAGCTCAGAGCCTGGGGATCATAAAGCGAACAAGCGGCCGATGGAATACCTGGGGACGATTAGACTGTATCTCGAGTGCGAAATACGAGCGTACAAAATCACATCCCATCAATATTTGAGAATCAGTGGCGGTGCAACGGCTTTTCCTGAAGCGGGGCGACTGGCAGCCGGCGGTCGCAGGACCAGTGCGGTAGCGTTGTTGAAAACTGAGAAAACCACACCAGAATTGCCTGACGCAAAGCCCCCCAGCTAGCCTGGTAGGACGATTGATTTAAGGATATGTACCGCGTACACCACGAAGGACAACCGGTATCCTAAAGGGACAAGCAGAACGCACAGCGTAAAACACAAAACACGAAACACGGAAAGTAACGCAACAAGGATAGCAAAGTGACGTCCGAGTCTGACAGCTTTGAGGACATGTTTCATTGTTTGGTTGGTTGAGAGCGACACGCGCAGGGATTCGGCTTGCGGTTGGGATCGATCATTGATGACTGAGTGCGGAACGAGCGAGATAGGACTTGGAAAACGTTCGCGAGCGCCTCTATGGGCTCGGGTGGGTTGCCGTGCGGGCGTCGGGTGCCTCGTCGGCGTGGTGCTTTCGAGCTTGAACGCCTCGGGTGAGACGGGGGGTATCGGGTGCCTTGTCGCTTGTTCGGCGGGTATCATATCATACGAAACTAGGTGAGATGAGAGTGGGTTTCGCGGCGGGAAATATTTGGGGATTTGGATGACGGTCGCGAGCACCTCTGTGGGCTCGGGTGGGTTGCCGTGTGAGCGTGAGGTGCCTTGTTGGCGTGGGTGCTTGCGAGCGTGTGTGCCTTGTCGGCGGCGGGAGTCCAAGACGAAGTCGGGTATCGGTTGCCTGCGGGCGTGTGTGCGAACGTCGAACGCCGAGACGAACGCGACGGGCGGGCGGGTACGAGCACGACCACTACCTGACGAAATATGTTCAGCATCGGAGAAATTGAGACAACGACGAAAGAAAACTAACCAAACACACAAACCGCCAAATCCAAAACCTAAAAGCACCACATGCCGCGGCGCACGAGATGGGCGTCCCCAGAGCTCGCGACCTCTTGATCTTCGCGCTGCGGTTCTTCGGGTCAGGAGGTCGGCGGTGGTGCGGATGGTGGTGGAGGCGCCGGTTTTCCGCAGACAGGGCAAGTGTGGCTGGTTGGGACAGCGGGCCAATGGGGTACCTGGGGGGGGGGGGGGGAGACTGAAGCGCCCTAGCTCGCCACAAGATCCACATCTATCCGTCCAGATCAACGACCCATCCTTCCTGTGCGCGATGCCCGTCTTCTTCGTCCGGCTTGGCGTTCTCGGCGTTGACGTGTCGCGTGCTCGACGGGGGACGGTGTCGAGAGGAAGTGGGAGGGGCGGGCGAGGAGGCGCGAGGAGACAAAAGGCGAAGGAGACAAGGCAGCGACCAACCACACGACAGCGGGGCGACACGGACTGCGGGGAGGGAGACCGAGGTCCTAGCTCGCGCCGGAGCCGCGTCTATCCGTCGCGGGAGGCCGATCCATCTTGCGGGCAACCTAGGCCAGTCTTGAGAACGCTAACCGCTTGAATTCGTCCGCGAGTGCGCCGAGAGGATGACGAGGGAGAGCGTAGGCGGCCAGGCAACAGCGAACAAGGCGATAGCGGGGCGAGGGGATCGTCGGACGAGGACCAGCTCGCCGAGTCCCGTCTATCCATCGTATGTCGCTGAGCATCCGGCGGGTACCTGTGTGCTCATCGTACGTCGACCAGCGACCTCGTTGGTGTCGGCGGCAACGGAGAAGGGATAACTGTGAACGACGGTAAGGACGAGGGTCGAGCAGGACGGCGAAGATACTCACGAGAGAGGCGAAGCGAGTTGAAGAGGAGGCTCGAAAAGGCACAGGGAGGAGGGGATGGTGGTGGTACGAGGTCAAGAGGGGAGTGAGCGGCTGACATTTGGTTCCCTCCAGGTATCCTGCGCAAACGCGTACAAAGGTCAGCCTCTTTCCTTGTAGGGATTTGCGATCGACCAAGCACGAAGGCGAGCAAGATGGATGGACTTGAGAAGAGCATATTCACGTTGGGTCGGAGAACGGGATAGCCGGATAGAACTGCGGAAATTATGCTCGCTCGAGTAGAAAGGGCAACAGATCGTATTATCCACGCAAGGCGATTCGAGATATTTAGTTACGACTTGGTCGTCCGTGCGACGGTGAACAACGTCCGACCGTGACACGAGACCTACTTGCGCTCTTCAAATCAAGCTTGAGAACACCTTCAAGAGAAATCAGTAAGGGTGTAATTCGAATGGATTTGAGGGGGAAGGAGGAGAAAAACATCAGAGATCTTGGTGGAAAATGTAGTCTCATCGAGCCGGAGCTCTCTGAAGTAGCAAATATATTTCGTGTAACATCATATGCGTGAAAGTGAAGACAGAGGATGGAGAAGAGGGGAATTGGACGTGTAGCTCACCTTCAAAAAAAATGGAAAAATCGCTGCCAACGCCGTGAAGTCTTGAGAGAAAGTGCCCAAAGTGTGCTGCGCAGGTCAATGGATCGTTGAGGAGAGTTGGATTGAAGCGACTGGACTTGAGCTCGCCATTGTGGTGGTGGACGGAGAGAAAAGGAATTTTTGCCAGTCATCAGTCACGGCGTGACCCTACGCCGCGGCCAAACTCAGGCCACTCAGCTCCGAATGCGACCAACATGCCTCCTCCTCCTCCTCAGCCTCGTCTCTCTTGCTTGCGCCAACACTGAGATACAGAATTTTGCTGCTTCTGAACGCACCGACGCCCCGCTGTTGCGCGGTCAAGACTGGTCCGTCTGGCCACAATCCTTCAAATTGGTTCAAACTTAATGAATCAAGGCCAATCCTCCAACCGCGCACAGCAACGGAGTGGTCCCTCGTCCTTGCACCGCTCGGCACGCCGCCCGCAGAAGTATGCCCGTTCCCTTCTGCCGATGACCCCAAGTTGGAACCGCACGCGTGTCCACACGAGCTCTGGCTCGCGCTCGAGCTGCCTGACGCGCTAGACGCAAGCTACACTCTCCGGGTGTCATGGCCTGCGTCGGTACGTTGCATCCTTGATATCCATGGTTCAAATGAGACCAACCATGCGTCGAACAGTCCCCGACCGATTTTTACGTCTCCATTCTGGACCCACGCGCCGCCGCCGCCCTCTTCCTTGTACCACCAGCCATCGGCGCTCCCTCGACTAGACGCAAATACGCGCGTATCCGTGCCATCGACGCGGGTGTACGCACGCCCGGCGGCCCAGTCTTTACGTTTCCGCGACTTTGGAATACGGAAGATGATGTCCAAGACGGTCAAGTCCGCTTTATCCTAACGCTCGAACCGCTACTGCTCGGCGTCCTCCCCGCGTCACTCCTTCCCTGGCTCCTCGTCGCCGCGGCCATTCTGCTTCTGCTCTGGGCCTTCGTTCTTCCGCGCGTGCAAGACGGTCTGGAGCGACTGGTGGTGCAGGCCAGAGTGGAAATCGATGCGGAGAAGGAGAAAACGAAAACTGAATGAATTACTTTGCGTGATAAACGTGTATTAATTAACGATATACAGACGATGCACTACTAATCTGCAGGTCCAGTCTTACCGCAGTGCTCGGTCAGACATAGATGCGGACGGGAGCAAGTCGACGGGCGGCCAGCCTAATGAACAACCATTTCCGCGAAGGACACAACGGACGTCTGGGGGGGTGGGCGTGGAGACTGCTATTTCAGCGGTAGATCCACCGTCCGGTAAAGATCTAATGACTTTGCAGCTCATCGGACTGCTCCTGCCCGAGTGCCTCACAAGTACTTTTGACACGATCGATTCCGCAGGGTTTGGCTGTAGAAGTGCGGGCGAGTTCGCGTGGAGTCAGGGCAATCCTGTTGCTCGTTCGAATGTCAGGTCGAAGAGCTCCCGGAGAAGGACAAGCTTCGTACTCCGAGCCCACGAGAAGCTTTGCCAGGGCCAAGACCGATTCCCCGACAAGACGATCAAGGAATAATGTTCTGGATGAGTGAGCGAAACTGTCGATGAACTCCAACTATGTAGAAGCTCGACTGAATTTGTTTGCGACTGGGCCACTTTCAGGACATTCAAGCGTTGAGTAATACCAAGCTGCAGACTTGATTGAATAATGATATGCGCGAATACAGGTACTGTATAACAAATGCTCGAAAGAAGAAGTCGAATTGAATAGGTTAATGGGACGCTGCCATGAAGGCGCGTAAATTGGTTTGTGGTGTCGGGGTGCGTCGGTCGTGAACGCCGATAACGAAATGATGTGTATGCCGAGCTGCGAGCGCGTCAAAAATCATAAATAAAGGCGCCAAAAACCATGGTGGACTTACTGTAGTGCCGGGGGTTGTTGGGTTGTGGGAGGATGCGTTCAAGCAATGACACAGCTGCCGCTCGAGCCGGTGCCGTCGTCCTCGTTCATGGGCGGGAGGCTGGTGTCCTCCTTGCAGACGACGCAGCTGCCGCTGGAACCGGTGCCATCGTCGGCGTCGACGGGGGTGGAGACAATGTCCTCGACTTTGGATGTGGTAGCGGTGAAGGAATCCATTTGAGTGTGATGTGTGAGTGGATGGTGCTGGAGAATCACTGCGAAACCCGCCTGCCTTTTATACCTGGAGCCGGGCGGCCTTGCGGGCTGGCATATATTGTGCGCGGATTGAGTAAATGCGCGATCGTTCTTCGCGATCGTTCCTGGGAACAATAAGCAAAGGAAACCCAAAACAAAAGAACGGGGATCGGGGCTGTTGGTTGGATCGGGAGCACAAGGCTAGATGTGAGACTTGACTAGCTTGACTCCGAGGACGTGCTCGACCAGTACAACGGCAATTATTATCCTCCGCGCTGTTCAGAATGCCCTTGCTTGAAACTTTGAACGAAACCAAGAAAGTTGGGAACGCCGAAGGATATGCGATTAGAGTTGTTTGTGGGATACGCAGAACAGCGAAACTGAGCTTGTTGAAGGGACCGAGGAGGAGTGAGACTCTGTTACTGAAACCTGGCCAGGGAAGAACAATATCCTTGATGATCGAGCACCGCGGATTCGCGCCGGGACTCGATCATGAAGAAGAAAAAAAAGTGAGACACGGCCAAATGGGGGTCGCGCGCGCGGAGGGAGCGACTTGTGAGACATCCAGGCTGTAGTCAAGTGGGCCCATGACTCCGAGCGACCGCGCCCTCTGGTTGAACTTGATCGAAAAAGACAACAAGGCACATCGCGATCGGGTGTGGTTCGGTCCGTACCGATCGAAGTTCCCACGGTTGGTTAAATTCAAGTTCGATTCCACAAAATACCCGGGTGAGCGCCAGGGCTTGAGGTCGTGAGAGCTAATACAGGCTGAATCAACACAATATGCCCTGTGGTTGGTCCACTGGTCAACGCTCCAACAAAAAGCAACGACATCATCTACTCAACGATTGAACAGTGTTCAAGTTTGAACGGGAGGCTTTGCGAATAGCCGACTATCAGTATTACAAGGACCATACAAATAAAATGCACTAGATAGCGATAAATAATCTCCCACTTACTTACTATAAACCGGAAGCGCCTCCATCTCCTCAAACTGCGCCAAACTCAAATCAAGCCCAAGATGCCGCTTGAGCAGCTCGTGCGTGACGAACCGCTCTGGGGTGTTGCCCTGCGCATCGACGAAGCTGATGTGGCTAGAACGCAGAATGTCATTAGCACTTGAAGACGGAAACCAGAAAAAAAATACTAACGGATTCACGTCGCTAATGCGTTGCAGCTCGTTGGCGTGCCTGTGATGGTGCGGACACCTAGATACACAGGGGAAGTAGAATCCAGTGTTAGCTTTCACCTAGATCGGAGGAAGGCATGCTGACCCGTCGACGCCTAAGAAGAATCAATAAAGCTAGCTCGCAGAGGAAACCCATCGTACGCACCGATGAGAAAGATCGTAACGTGCGCCCATGAGAGGCCCAGCAGGTCGAGCTCGAACTCATCCACTGGAAAATCGAGTCGGATTTGAGTTGAAAGGTGGTAAATGCATAGCTTACTATCAGTCGCCTCTCCGTCTAGAAGTAAGAGCAGCCGCAAGATAGGCGTTTCTGGCCCGGCCTGCCACCCACTGCAAACGCATGCATGCTCAATAACAACGACGTGCAACGAACGCAAAACAAAGCCAACAACTCACAACTCTGGATGCCAGATCGCCGACTCGCGATGCTTCTCGAAGTGCCGCTCCTTGACCTTCTGCCACCCAGTCATCACGCGCGTCCCCCCGCCAATCCTCACGTCCCTCCACACTCGGTTGAAGTTCGTGTGGTTGACAGTCCCCACGAACGCAGCATGCGTCGAGAAGGTGACCAAGTCATACCCGGTCGAGATGTGGTCGTGATGCGCCATGGCGTCGGTGAAGCGGCGGACGATTGCTTTCGCGACAACTGAGATGTATCCAGAGCAAATCAGCTTGAATAACAGGTAAGTATAACAAAGTCGAAGGGAGACCTTTATTCCTGGGCTGGGTACTCGGCGCAAAGCCAGTGATCAGGTACTTGTCGTAAACCGTCCGCAGAGGGTCAAAATTCATCGAGCCAGAGACGTCGAGGAGAATCATCGTGTCGTCGTTAGGCGTCTCGGGCAGGTCGGAAGGTCGGAACGCCTTGGGCATGACCTGCTTCGAGTACCCGTCCGATTTGTGCTCAATGTGACATTGATCGTCAGCGGAGAAATACTCCGGCGGAGGCTCCACGGCAGACGCCATGCGATCGCGGGCCATCGTCTAAAGCAGAGGATTTTCACGTCAGCTTTCTTTGCATGTTATAAACGACTAAGTAGCGGTGGCCGACCATTTCCGAGATAAAGTCGGGCTTCATCCGCACGCCTGTCGGGCCCTCGCGGTGATTCAACACCCAATACAACCGCTCTTCGGCTGTGTCCTCGAAGCCGCGCCACGACGGCGTTATCCCGCGCCACCCACCCGCAGCCTCGATCGAGAACTTCAAGGGGTTGCTCGCCTGGTCGGCCCACGCCACGGGAATGGGCTCAAAGTAGCCCGCCCTCAGTAAGTGCAGGTACTGAATGGGCTGGACATCCCGCAGATGCTTGATCTTGTTGACCATGCCTGTTTTCGCTTGGTAGTTAGCGACGATGTCGCGGGTAAGTTGGTCCGGCCAGCGCCCGGCCTCCTCGTCCAAAATCGACTTGGCGAGGTCCTCAGTCGGATTTTTGGGCGGAGAGGGGGCTAAAATTGTCTTGACCATCTTGGAGATGAAGCTGCTCCTCTTCTTCTTCTTGAGATCCATGGACGAGTCTTGAGCGTTCGTCAAGGCCTTACCGTCGGCAGGGAAGACCTCTTTGTCTTTACGGTCATCAGTCGCCGTTGTTGCGTCCTCTGGGACGTGCCAGATCGAAGTTTTCGGCTCGAGAGCATCGATAGTCCGCTGCGCTTCGTCATTGAGCCTCCGATTGAGCTCTATCGTCTGGTGGAGCGCTTCCATGTAAAAGGAAGCGATAGGCTTGGGTCGATAGTTCATAAAACGAAGATACTTGGGCCCATACGGCGAAACGACGGAGACTTGGTACGGATTGCGGGAAAAGACGCCATAGGGAGAGTCGTTCTTATTCCCGCCGTATAGGTTGTTGTAATTCTTCTCGCCTGGAAAGAGTAAAGAACTATGCCGTGAACTTGCTCGACGACATACCGGGATAACGCACGGCCTTGGACCAGGTATCGTGGACTCCACTTCGGCTCATCTTTGCGTACTTGTACTTGCAGGTTAGACAAGAGCACCAATCAGCTTCATGCTCTGGTTCAATGTCGGCATTGTAACTACGATAGCATGGTCAGCGACGTCCAAAGTGCGAGTCGTATCCCTTGGCTCACATTCCGCAGGCATATTGGGCGGATTGGAGCAGATTCTGTACTTCCTGCTCGTTTCGGCTGCGAATGAGAGCAGCCGCGATGACTGCGTTGGTGTGTTTCTTGGGTGGCCCGGGGAGGTGGGCTGAAGGCCCGGAAACAGACTTTGTGTCTTGAATAGGGGTCAGTGTGGTTTGGTCCTTCGAGTCGCTTGGCGCCGCAGCGGCTTTCGCGGAGAGATATTGGGAGAGACGGGACATTGATGCAGCCACCTAGGAAATTAGGATGGACGCCAAATGAAGTGCGAGACAGAGAGAGGTCCTCGAGCAGGAGGGGGGAATATATAATTGAGGCTGTTAAATGGTCCTAGGACGATGTGCGCCGAGGGTCAGATCAAGCAAGGCTGTGGAGCGGATCAAGCAAAGCCGAAGGGCCGAATCGCAAATTGGCCTCACCCTGCGGGGCGTCCCGCTCTTATGCCGGCTCAGTGGGGCTCAATGTGCGCACCAGCTATTATTTCAGCGTAGAGAAATTCATTCTAGAGAGAAAGAGAGACCCGGGTATGGCTACGGGGTGAAAAAGAGAGAGGGTATACAAGTAGATAAAAAGAAAAGAGACGGACCCGGGTATACAATGGTATGTGGGTGAGGGTATATTGTACGAGACGGCCATCGGTATATGGGGCAGGGTATAACCGGAGCAAGCAAAGAACGTATCACTTTCAATCAATCCGCCGCACACGCACACGACCAGCAGCAGGAATCTTGGGGACAATTCGCGGTTCAGCAGCAGCAGCAAAAGCACCGCATTCGAGTCCATTCCAATTTCTGGGGGTAAAGTCAGATTCCACGCATCGAAATAGGTCAAAGAAGGGAACGCACAGATAGGCAGGCCAGATGGGGTCCGCCTTCATCTCCGCGACGTTCATTCGCTTTCTAGGTTCAGGGTCGAAAGCCTGGAATGAATCGTAAGTCGGCGAGGAGGACGAGAGAGAGAGCGCGCACCCTATACAAAAATCGCCGCTCCTCGTAGGTCAAAACCGTTTGAATGAAGCTCGAGCCAGCGTGCTCCAAGTCGAAGGTGAGCGGCTCCGGGTATTTGGCCGTGAGCTCATCGACGCTATACGGTAACAACCCGGTGATCATCTCCACAAGACACACAGCGAAGGACCAGTAATCAACCCCGTAACTGTAGCGTCCGCCAGTCCAGACCTCGGGCGCGCCGTAGAAGGTGGTGCCTCTCGGTGCGTTGTCAGTATGAGGGTTCTGGTGGGGCCAAAGCAGAGGAAAGTAGTCCCCGCCCGCGCTCTTGGCCGCGTTCCAAGCGGGCCCGCCCTCGATGTTGGTATTGAAGAGCTTCGCAAGGCCAAAGTCGCCGAGGATGAGCCTCCCGCAGGCATCGACGAGGATGTTGTCTGGCTTGATGTCGCGGTGGATGATACCAAGGTGATGAATGCCTTGAATAGCAAGCAACTGGAGAAGGCGTCAATTGTCGAACGAGGGAAACGAAACAGGAATACGTACGAGCTGGGCAGCATAGAACAGCGCCTGTGGCCGAGATATTCCTTCTGGACTGACCATCCGGTCAAACAAAGTACCCCCGGGGAAGTAGTCCTGTAACGCTTTCATTAGAAACAAGTCGAGAAGAAACAACAAGCGAGACTCACCATTATAAGGATGTAGTCGACCTCGTCGACGAAGAACCCGTAGAGGACTGGGTAAGGGCCCTGGGCGAGCGAGCATCGGGACATGGCCTTTGCTTCATCCAAGGCGAGATATTGGCCGTCTTCGCCCAGAAGTTCTTTGGATATTCGCTTGATGGCGATCGCCCTTCCGGTGGTGAGGTTGACCCCCTTCGATACAGACCCAAAGGTTCCTCGACTGAGGAACTGTTTTGCGAGGACGTCCTGAGGTTGTATTTCGGCACGCGCTACGCCGCGCATAATCATCTCCGCCCATCGCGTCCAAGGAGGAAGTGGCGGCGGTGGCACTGGGGCCGGCTGGTGGATTCGCTTGGCCGATTGAGGCTGATTGAGGGGAGTAAGGACCACAGTCTGTCGATGAAGCCGTTCTACGAGCCAAATGCCGGATTTCACCACCAATCGAGCGATCCAGGGAGTGATTTTGAGGCCAGCGGACCAAATGATACAGACGACGGATTTGCACGTATAGCCCAGTATGCACCCCATCGCACGTAGCAAGCGATTGAGTCCGTGACAAGCATAGGGAGAAGCAATCCTAAATCCAGTACCCATCTTCCTCGCGACGTACGTCGCTCCTTGAATAACCGAAAGAAACAAGCATTGACCAGCCGCCACCGAACGACGGCTATCCACCCAACCCATGGTGAAGAGACGTTTGAGCTTGACCTCCTCGGTGTTGAAGTACCCCTTGAGTGTTCAAACGCTGAGGATGGCGATGCCGACCATTCCGAGGATAGCAGCGAAGACGACGTGGTCGGGGATGAGAGAGGCGATTTCTTCGCATGGATGAATGTAGGTGGGGGTGTAAAAGGAATCGCAGGAGGAGAAGAGGGCGGCTGGGGCAGGGGGAGTGGGGTACCACGAACTGAACCAGGATTTGTTACTGAACACCACTGTGGGAGGTACGGAGACCCTAGCCGGGGTGACAGTTTCAAGGATGGAGAGATAGAACCGCGAGACGGAGGACGAGGGGTCGAAGAAGAGGAACATGTTGTGGTTAAAGACAAGGAGACTGGTGTCAGCCACCAAAACAGCCAGAAACAACGCGAGCGAGCGCAAAACGCGGTCACGTGGGACCCGACAAACACAAATTTATTCAGTATCTTCGTATATCCTCGCGCCGACGCAGGCGACAATGACCACACCTCCGCAGTATTCCCTGCGACCCACCCCGACGCGTTCTGGAGCCCTTTCCCGCTTTGTTTGTCCCAGTCGCGAATAACATAGGGTGGTTCGTGCGCGAATCGAAGTTTTGTACCCGCACCGGGTTCAAGTCTTCATCCCCAGCGTTGAACAGACTTCTCAGTCGCTCCAAGCTTTGGAACGACAACGATTTGGAACTGGCTGTACTAGTGCTTAAACATCTACTCCATTTATTGAATGTACACGGTTATATTGAATTCCTCCTCACACTCCGTCCCTTCCTCCTCCCATCCTTGCCCTCCTGTTTCCCGTCAATCCAGGCTGACGGAAGCTTGCCATCCTCGTCCAGTTTCTCTAATATACGCATCGCTGCATCATACCCCTTGCTTTGAAGTTCCTCGAATTTACCAAACTGCAGAGTCCCATACTTTTCTTCCAATTTAATCGCAATTCTCCCAAGAAGACGATACGAGAATGCGTACCTCTTGAACCGGCATCGCAATGTAAAAACAACCCCGAGTCGCTTTGGCATCTTCTAACGTCTTGACGCTGGATACACTGTCGAGGATGAATTAGCCTCACTCAGCACGATGGAGTGCACACAGGGTACATACTATGCAAGACGACTTTGGATCTCGGTGATCGGGGGAACAAGCCTGGCATTGGAGAACGGATTCCACCTGTTGATCAAGAGCCACCACCCCGAGACTGTATCACCAAAATTCCGTGGCGTGTTGTCGTCGAGCTAGGACCAGTCGGTTACCTGGTCAGGTAACAGAAGAACGACAGAGGCAAAGCCGCCTACAGAGGCCACATCGCAAGCAAAGACAGAGCTTGCACCCATCGAAAACATCGTAGCCACCTGTCAGAACTTTAACGCTATTCCACGTGGAGGGACGAGTATCTTTACGGGCAAGTTGTCGACTAGGGTGGAGTCAGAAGAACCCTGGCCAGATTATGGATGGAAATTACCGTAGCCTCCGTCGACCAGCATGCCGCCGTTGTTACACAAGGGAGGCAGAAGGCCCACCAGAGACATGGACGCTCCTACAGCGCTATTCAGAACAAAATGACAAGAGATGGAGACGGCGAGCTGACGGATAAATCTCCAAGCATAACCAGTCTCGTGGATCTCCATCCGCGATGTGATGATGTTCGTAGTATTACAGAAGAATGGGAGCCACATATCCTCAATATGCAGACCGTAAAACGCCTAGATTCAAGTTGAGCCAATCAGATAATTCGACGCATGCCGTAAGCAGTACCTTGTAAATTCCTCGATTGAATTCGTGGCCCTACACATGAGACGTTATACGAGCTCAGCCACCACATGCAGAGACCACGTACCGTCGTGTATGCAACAATCGGATAAGTAACGTCGGACAAAATCCGCCAAATGTTTCCCATCCGGCTGCTGAACTGCTTCGCGCGGCCAGAGGCGGAAAGAATATCACCCTCACGGGCGTACAGGCCACCAATAAACGCTCCAATGCTCGTTCCGCCGATGTGGTCTATAGGTATACCGTACTCTTCCAGCGCGCGAATCAACCCCTGGGACGAATGTGAGGAAACATTCTCCCAAAGCGAGATGCAGCAAACAAACCAGATGGGATATACCACGAGCCCCTCCACCACCGAGCACAAGTCCTATGGATTTCCCACAGATCCTCCGCGCCAGTCTCGAAAAGTCGTTGATATGCGGCAACCGTTGTGGCCGAGGATCGTTTGCAGTTTTGCGGTACTTCTGGATTTCGCTCTGCACCTTGTCTGCGAGATTCTTCAGCGTGATCACCGCGTCGGGATCCTTTGGGGGGACGGGCTTCGTTATCGGCAATACCAGACCCTGGTAAGTCGTCAATAAGATGCTGACATAAGCGAACGGGCGATTGTCACCGGAAGTTCGACATGAATGTGTTGATGAACCCATGGTCTGTTCTGCAAAGTAAAAGTGTCAGCAAAGGACACATCGGCCTGCAGAACATTCATTCTACTTTGAGCCATTCCCGAGTGGATCCCGGCAGCACAGTACGATCCGGATGGAGGAGCACAAGCTCCTTGCGTGCCGTCGTCTTCATCGAAAGCAGCAGCCGCTCATATTCTCCAATCGACGGATCGTCCCCCATCCCAACAACCATGACGCAGTCCGCCTGCGCCGCATCAGTGGGATGAACATGCTAAAGAAACATTGTAACGAACCTGCCGGATGCATGTTTGCGTCCACGAGCTGTTGACAGGCGAATCAGCGACGTACAAAACTGTCCGATATTTCTGTTCTTGGTCGGCCAACCCTACGGGTCTCAATAAGCTACAGGTCCGACGAAAAAGCATCAACGATGCACATACATCCCGCGGCCTTGAGTTTACCCATCCTGGTAAACGCGTGACGCCCGAGGTGCCCAGAAATCGATGCTTGGTTGAGGTACGACGTCGTTGCACCGATCCCTTCCAGCGCCGCCTGCAATTTACGAGCGAAGGCATCGATGGGAACGAGACGAGACACGGGGAGAATGGCCACAGTCTTGAGGTTGTTGTTGTCGGAAGCGTTCCTGGATTGTGTAGAAGAAGATGAGGAATCCACTTCGTCCCTTACACGCGACGCAATCATCCGGAGCAGCCTGTGTGCCTCAGTCAATTCTGGATGGCCCCCCAGTGAAAAAAAAAACCCCTACTGGGCAGTTGTTTGCGGATTTCTGGGTCAATGATGAGCGGATGGTATTCGCCGAGCACATTGAAGGACCCACCGAGCGGAAATAGCGTTGAAGAGGGTCTGAGGCATCCTAATAAGCTCTGTGTCACGGATTGCATGGACGGTGTTTCGCCTCGGCGAGCTCGTAATCACGTCAAGCTCTCCAACCGTGTCCCCTTGCCCATATTCCGCCGTAATCGTCACGACGCCAGCTTCCGTCTCGGTGATCGCTCGCAACCTCCCGTTAATCACAATATAGAAGCTATCGCTGACGTCCTCGGGCCGCCACAAAACTGGGAATGATATCAGCGAACATCCAACGCCTTCGTGAGACGCATAGCACCTTGGCCGGCGTTGACCTGCATCCAATCCAACGAAGCATCGATATGGAGCACTGAGATGATATTAACGAGAAACGTCAATAAATGTGAATTTCCTTACGGAGGGGAGAAAGGAGCGAGATGAGACGTTTCGCTAAAGTGAGCAGCACAATCGGTCGCTTTTCGAGCAAGCGCTCGAGTGCATGCGAGGGCAAAAAGCCGACATATGCATCGGTTTTCGCTTTGATGTCCACATATGATGCAGTATTACATAATGCAGCTAATTCCACATTCTAAGAGCACGATAGATGGAAAAAGGAGGGAGGCGTACCAAGATACCCAGCGATACCACCCGGCTTTGCGGTGAACAAGAGCTTCTGCCGTGGCGTACCCCTCTTCGCCCCGGGTGTTCGCCAAGGCTCTGCATCCGCCACCGAAGGCGTAGCGTTCTGCGTCGACTTTCGGACGTGACCCTCATCCTCAGGGAGTAGAATATCGAGAAATCCTTTGTTCGCGCCCGTCATTAAATCAACAGATAACATGGAAAGGAAGAGAAAACCTTCAATGACATAAAACAACCCGGTATTCAGTTCACCGGCTCTCGCGAGCGTGGTCCCAGCCGCAAAGAACAGGATCTCCACTTCGTTGTCCAGCCCGCTCATGTATCCGTCGCCCGACGCAATAGTTGAGGACCCGCCCGTCATGCTGGACGTATCATCCCCGAGATCCAGCAGCGATAACGATCCAAACGACGAGGTATACATTTCAGAGCTCGAAGACCGTCGACCCGCGGCATCATGCGCCAAGAACGCCGGCGAGGCCTCGACGCTGGGCACATTGCTCATGGGTGGCTGGAGTAGTCCAATGGATTTCGCGATACACGACATCACCTCGTCCCGCAGGTCAAACTCATCGCCCGACGAGCTGGCGGATCTGCGGCTATGAACCGCATCAGGAATAAGAGGCTGGCGAGAGACGCGCGGGGTGTTCAGGATGCTGAAGGTGCGTTTGATTCCGGGATACGTGTCGCTCAGTTGATTGGTCGATGTCATGAGATCGCCCGCGTGGACTGCATGGCGCGACGGCACCTTGAAAGGACCGGACTGAGACGACGGCGGCCTCCGCGCCGCCGGAGGAACATCCGCGATCTTGACTTTGGAACTGGAAGCACTGTTGAAAGAGTCTCCTGAACTTGGGGTAGGGAGGGGCAGAGGCGACATGACATTGGTCCCGTTGTTAAAGCTGAAATAGTCATCGCTGCTTTCCGACCTCCGCGCGCCATCGAAGCGTTGGCGTAGGTGCTCCAGCCCTCCGCCTTCATAAAAGGAAGCGGGGAGTGGTTGACAAGCGAGGTCGTTCATCGCCAACTCCGTACGAAGAATCTCCGAGGTCAAGCCCAGATACTTGTGCGCAGCGTGGAAGGTAACCCGAGCGAATCGTGTTACGATAACTGCAATTGGATCAGACCTGATTCAGTATGATGCAGAAGTAAGAACTGCCCACCTTGAACGATATGACCGGTGGCTTTCGGAAATTTCTTCGTCAGACGTCGAAAGGCTTCCGCGGGTATGACAGCGAGTGTCGTATCTTCAGTGGCGCGAGCGACCACACCGCGATGAATGCTTGCTGGCCGGCTAGGCGGCGGTGGACGCGCTGCACGAGGTGGCGAGCGTATTGGCTCGGGTTCATCGACATACAGAGGCGACATTGAGCCCGCGCGAGGAGGGTAGTAGGTCAGGATGCACAGTCGATGCGGAAGATGCCGTGGACGACCGCCGCGGCCGAGTCTTGAGGTCCAGTTGCGACACATCCGAATCCTGACGATTGCGCGCAGGCATCGATATACCGTCGTCCGAAAAACCATCTGGCTCGTCGGGGTCGTCCTGCCAGCTCATCTTGACGTCTTCCGTGAATAGGGAGAGGATGGTGAACAAACTGGACAAAGTGCCGCCGCTGCCGACTTCGTTCAGCAGCTGGTATCCGTTCATGTCTTCGTCCTCCCAGGCGCCGATTTGCTCCTCGGTCTTGCCCGTTTGCGCAAAGACCTGCACCATGCCGTCCACAACGCAATAAAAGCTCTTGTCTTGGTCCAATGACATGCTGTCCCCCGCGATCAACCGTCTAGTTTGCAGATGTCTTGCAAGTTCGTGAAAAACCTGCGCACGTTGAGAATTGTTACACAACGTCGTCGAAATATCGTACCGGTTTTTCGAGCTGAAAACGCGATTAGTGTACTTTTTGTGAGTTAAAATTTAACACGAACGAAACCAAAGACTCGGACGGCTTGCAGGAAATCGTCGAGGTAGTTATGGAAAGTCGACGGCGGGTCTGAATATTCATAAATTGGACAACTAGTTGCTGCGGATAACATCGCGCACCAGTATTCACGTCCGGATGCAACTCATTCGCGTCCGGCCTGACGAGCGGCGGTTCCTTGAGTTGTGTGTAGTCGTTGAGATAGCGAAAGCGTATCCAATAGTTCAACGCGACAGCGGAAAGGACACCCATGATAGCAAAGGACCAGAAGTTCAGCGTGAGGGTCATCGAATACGACAGGATGGCATAAATGTATCGGGGAACGGTGATAGTGACAAACGCGATGAGAGACTTTGCCCAGGACAGGGCCCACACTATATTCATTAGTTGGGAGGAGGAATCGGATCTCCTTCACGCACAAATCACCCAGAAACATGCAGAAACGAGCGAAACCAGCGGATGTGACGAAATGGGTTGGCCAGAGCCAGCTTCTGCGCCCACAACATCGAGCGACATTTCAAATCTCCTCAGACTGCGTCGGGCTGTCGAAACTGAAGCTGCGCGAGCTTGAACGTGCGTGAAGATGAGTCGAGAGTGTTGCTGAATCGGGTGGATGCCGTCATAATTTTCGCACGGTCCCGGGGCGATTCAAGACACGGCGTTGAAACTTGAAGAACGACGGGAAGAAGGGATAATTATGTCTCATCGAGCGTTCGTTAGGCGGTGCCCATATCTTGCATTTAGTCGAATGCAAACATAAAAAATCGCACCAACCAAGATTGCCTAACGCAAAACCCCCCCAGCTGCTAAGTAGTATTGCCTTACACTGAACTCTCGTTCCTCAACTTCCGTCGACGTCGCCACCACCCAAGTCTCAAATCACACAAAACATTGCCTAACGCAAGATTTTTTTTATTTTACTGAGTACACCACAACCACAAGTATACGAAGGACAACCGGTATCCGACGAGGTACATATACGACAAGCAAGCAAGCCAAGTGTAGAAAAAAGCGATTCGGGAAAGCTAGTCCAAATCTGAGCGTTTGAGATAGATATGATAATGTAGGACAAGTAGTTCGAAAGCTTCAGACGTTCGCGAGCACCTCTGTGGGCTCGGGGTGTTTGCCTATGCGGGCGTCGGGTCCAAGACGGGTATCGGGGTGCCTGCGGGCGTGGGGTGCCGTGTGCTCGAGTGGTCGGCGGGGGTATCAGAGCGAAGCTTGCGTGACAGATTGCGTTGTGGGGTGGGTTTCGCGGCAGGAAATATTTGGGAACTTGATTGACGTTCGCGAGCACCTCTGTGGGCTCGGATGGCCTGCCGTGCGGGCGTCGGGTGCCTCGTCGGCGTGGTGGTGCTTGCGAGCAGTGAGAGTGAATCGAGAACAGGGTATAAGGTGCCTGTGGGGCGTCGGGTGCCTTGTCGGCGTGGTGCTTGCGAGCGTGGATACCTTGTCGGCGGTAGGGGTCCAAGACAAAGCGGGGTATCGGGGGGTATCTCGAGTGCCTGCGGGCGTGGGGTGCCGTGCGGGCGTGGGTGCGAACGTCGAACGCCGAAAAGCGGACGAACGCGACGGGCGAGCGGGTACGAGCACGACCACTACCTGAGGAAGTATGTTCAGCATCGGCGAAGAGAAAGAAAGGAGGCGATGAAACTAACCGAACACAAAACTACCAAATCCAAAAACCAAAACACCACATGCCGCGGCGCACGAGATGGGCGTCCCCAGAGCTCGTACCTCTTGGTCTTCGCGCTGCGGTTCTACGGATGAGGTCGGTGGTGGTGTGGATGGTGATGGAGGTGCCGGCTTCCCGCAGACAGGGCAAGTGTCGCTGGTCGGGACAGCGGGGCGATGGGGCACCTGGGGAGGGAGACTGGAGCGCCCTAGCTCGCCACAGGATCCACATCTATCCGTCCGGAGCAACGACCCATCCATCCTGTAGGCGATGCCCGTCGTGTTCGTCTGATTGACTTCCTTGGCGTTGAGGTATCGCGTGCTCGACGGGGGACGGTGTCGAGAGGAAGGGGTAGGGGACGAGGAGGCGCGAGGAGACAAGAGAGGCGACGGGGGCAAGGCAACGACCAACCGCACGACAGCGGGGCGACACGGGATGCGGGGAGGGAGACCGGGGTCCTAGCTCGCGCCGGAGCCGCGTCTATCCGTCGAGGGAGGCCGACATCTTGCGGGCAATCTAAGCCAGTCTTGAGAACGCTAACCGCTTGATTCGTCCGCGAGAGAGCCGAGAGGAAGGAGGAGAGTGACGAGGGAGAACGAAGGCGGCCAGGCAACAGCGAACAAGGCGATAGCGGGGCGATGGGATCGTCGGACGAAGACCAGCTCGCCGAGTCCCATCTATCCATCGTATGTCGCTGAATCATCCGGCGAGTACCTAATCTCGTTGTACATCGACCAGCGACCTCGTTCTTGTGGGCGAAGGAGGAGGCATTGACTGAGACTGACGATGAGGATGAGCGTCAAGGAGGATGAGAAGATACTCACAATGACTATACAAGAGCCGGCTTGCAAGAAAGAAATAGAGGGCGGGAAGGAGGAGGAGGGGGGGATGGTGGTGGTAGCGGGAAGAGAAGGGGAGGAGAGGCTGACACTTAGTTCACCCCAGGTAACCTCTGCAAACGCGCGCAAAGGTCAGCCACTTTCCATAGATGGCTCGCGACCCCTAAGAGGAAGAAAGCATAGAGTTGGTCGGTGGATGAGCGCAGAGGATCGAGCGAGAGTTAACAGGATTATGTGAATTTGTAGAAGCGGCCCTGCAGAATCCTTCACAGTGCTGGGCCTTCAAGTTGGCCGTTCTTCAAACGGTAGACACGCCCTTGTTGCACGAGTCATTTGTCCAGCCCAGTGCCCAACCTCAGACCAGTATGATGAACCAGTTTTGCGTCCTTGTCGTGCGTTTTGCTGGTCGGTCGTGGATGAGGTCAAGCCAAAGTCAAGCTGTGATCGGCGTTCTTCGGCTATCCGTCGCTTTCTTGAACCATCACCACCAGAAACTCCTGCCCTGGATGCCATCCTTACCCATTGAACTGCAGCGCGAAATCGTTGAGATTGCCATTCGAACTAATCACAAAGATCGCGTGGTGAAGCTGAACCTGAGCTTGGTGGCGCACCACTTTCATCTCTGGTAGGATTTTCTGCCATTTTCTGACTGAACGCCTCGAGTATCTAACTCACAGTGACTCTCAGGGTTGACCGAGTCTTCTACGAGTCGGTTTCTCTTGTCAACTCCACGCAGGTGGCCCAATTTCTCAACTTGGTCCATTCGAAACCCACCGACTTTTTCGCGACGACCGTCAAAGCGTTGAGCCTGGACGACCCAGAATCGGTCGAAATGGACGCAGTCCTGGCTGCCTGTACTGGGGTACAGATCCTCCGATGTTTAACCTACGGGCGTTCGGTGCACCCGACCCGTCTCAACGGCCTTGCCTTACGTCGACTCTCCATTGATACGGGTTTCGCAGAGATTCTGAACAGCGCCATTGAACCCGCTTGGTGCCTGACTCTTACCCATCTTGACCTCGGTTTCCCGGAGGTGCTGTTGGATCGACAGATGCTGAGACGACTCCCCTGCTTGACGAATATTGCGCTACATTCCTCCTCCATGGCCACCAGCCGGCCCCTCGCAGACACCGTCTACACCGACTGTCCAAATCTCCGTGTCTTGGTGATTTTTACAACGGACAAAGAACGAGATAGTGCGCAATACGGTGATGCATCTCACGTCGTACTGGTTGGAGTCGAGCTCCAGGAGGACTGGGACGCTTGGCTCTCCGAGTCCTCCGACTTTTGGATTCGCGCCGAAAATGTCGTGGCTGAACGTAAAACTCAAGCCGCAGCGCAACCTAGTTAACAAAGGTCGGAGATATCCCGTACGTCAAAGCTTGAATCTCTTCCAGGTTTCCCTGACTTTTCTCGAAGGATCGGCCCTCGTTACGACTTGGACGACAATGATTCGAAATATGTCGACTCTGCTCGAATATCGATACGAACTCGGCGAATTGTAAAATCCACCATGCTCTCACCCTCGAAATCTCATACAATGTCATTGACATTGGTGTTACGAGTGGCGGTTGGTGGATCTACTGCCTTTTGGGTGAAAAGCTTCGGGTCCCGCGTTAAGACGTACCAGAATCTTGGGTGGTAGAACAAGGAGATGTGTTCTCTACTCTTGACCATTTCTCTCTCGCTCTCTCTCCCCAGAATCAATTGAATGGCCCTCTCCTATCCGATTTCGGCTGCACTCAGTTTCGAGCATCGTGGACCCTTCCGCCAGAAAAGTTCAATGTACAAGTACAACAAGCGTGCGTGAATTAATATGTAGTTCCTTCCGTCTTTGTAAGTATATCGACCCTGTATCAGTGTATGTATAGATACCTACGTATACCTACCTACTCCCGTCCAATCCCGACCCGGCCAGCAATAATAATACTATACATACATACATACTCAAAGCATCCCCGCCCTGCGATGAAACCCAAGCAAAAGTAGCGCGTCCTCATACGGCACCCCACCCCCGTGCGTTTCCGTTTCCGTATGCGGGGCCGTGTGTATACGCTGCGCGACCCCAACCCCAACCCCAACCGCCACAGCCTTATCGACGGGATGTATGAGATGCGCGAGCGCGAGCCGGGACGTCGACGTTGACGACGGGGCAGGGGACGATTCGGGCGTGAGCGCCTCCTGCGCCTCTTCCTCCTCGTCGTCGGAGCTCGAGTGGGAGTGGCCCTGGTGCGAGGACGAGCCCGAGGGCGGGGTGGGCTCCGAGTCGTAGGAGTCGTTGTTGCTCGTGCTCGTGCTGGTGCTGGTGCTCATGCTCGTACTAGCCCTATGCCACCCATCATCGTCCTCGCGCACCCTGCGTCCACTCCCACCAGCTGTACTCCCACCGATGGACGAGGCGGGGCTATATGGGGATGCACTATGATAGTGTGGGGATGCCGATCGCCGTCGAAGATGCATTTCACCGTGCCTCCGAGGCTCCCGGAACCGGGGATTAGGGTATGCATTATACGACGACGGCTGATCCTCGCCGCCACCCGTGATCGCTGATAGACGTCGCGCGCTGTCGAGCCCTGCGAGCGACGGCAGCCGGGGGGCGGAGTTTGGCTTCGGGTACGAGTCGCGGGCGGAGATTGGGTTTATTGGGATCGGGGGAATGTCCACACGCCGGCGATCGAGACTGCGCTGCGTCCGGAACCACTCGACGATAGTCTGATGCCGCCTGCGTTAAATTAGACTCCGTTAGTGAGCAGTCCTTAAAGAAGAAGAATCGCACGCATGGCATGATGCAACGATGATAGAATATGGATTGGATGGGAATATTATAGGATGTGGCAGGCAGATACGGCATGGAATGAGATTGGTGTTACGCACATTCCTATCCGCTCGGCCACGGCGCCCAGGTCGTCGACGGTCGGGTACGGGTTCGCGCGGTACACCCGCTGCAGCTCGTCGATCTGCGCCCGCGAGGGGCGCACCTCCAAGTGGTGTGGGTGCGACAAAGATTGACTGTGATCGGAGGAATGCAATAATTGATTTCGTGGGCGTGGGTGCGGTGCCTGTTGAGATTGGTGTTGGTGTTGTTGGGCGGGTGGGGCTGCGCCATCCGGGGGCGGGTAGTAGTAGTCGTCGTCGATGGTGGAGTAGGGGAGCGCGGGGCGGGGGCGATCGTAGGGGCTGCCTCGTGGCTGCTTTTTGGACGATGCCCGCTTGTTTTGGAAGTAGGCGTTTACGGACTTTGTCTCACTGGATGGTAGTAGGTCGTTGATCAGCATTGGAGGAAAGTGAAGTGGGAAGGAGGACACACAGTCCTAGGGATTGAGCAAGTGCCGTACGCTGACCCAGGGTGGGGTGCTCATTCTGCTCGTAGAGGTTGTTGAGGGCGGCGAGTTGGACGGCTGAATGGCGATGGCGGGGCTTCTTTACTTTGTCGATGGAAGGGGGCATGGAGGTGGAGAGCAAGAAAGGATGGCATATGACAAACCCAAATGGCTCACAGGGCTGGCAGGTGTATATTGGTGTTTAGATGATGAGTTCTGGATACTATTTTATGGCATTGCAACGCCGCGAAGAGTTGCCGTGCCAGCGCAGTGCCTCAGTGTAAATGGGGTGCCAGAGAGAGAGTATTGCCGTCCTAACTCCGACATAGCTGCAGGAGAGGGAGCCAATTAGGGAGAGTGCATCATGCCAATTGAGGACACTCGAGGCGGGTCATGGCGTATCTGGGCCGGGACGTGGCATCCTTGCCAGCGAGGAGGGTTCTATTGGGATAATAGACTCTGGCTTCTCTGTGCAATAGCATCCAGGGTGGTCCGTGCACGGGCCTCCTTTCGTCCCAGTCCCTGTCCGAGAGATATTGGACCGTTGCTGTTGCGGGGTGGAGTCAAATTGGAGATCGCTGCGAGAAAGGTACGGTGATCGGTGGCAGTGTGATCATCAAAAAAGTATTCGCACGGTGTTCAACTCTGTTCCAAACTCTCATCTTGTGCACGATGCGTGCCCTTTCTGACGATGCGTGCGCCGAGTCTACTCGCTGAGCACGCGCTGGTCTTTCCAAGACCTTTTCTTTCTGTGGTTCAACGAGCTTCAACGTACAACATTCGAGGTACTTGTAACTTGAGAGATTATTTATCTGTCTAGAAGAAACTAGGTTCAACGGCATGTTACAGTAATGCCATGTTTGCATGCGTATGCTGCTCGCCTCGTCTCGTACTTGCCATCCAGAGGTTGCGGCATGTCTTCTGGGTGTGTTCTGCAAGAGAGGCCATCGTCAACGCCTGAGGCCTAAACACCGAACGGCTTTGAAAGTTTCAGAATCAAATAACGGATTGGCGTAACTAAACAAGACCCTTGGAAATGGTTTCGCAACCTCTCTCCAGTCGCGCCATCGCGTCGCCCATCCCACTAATTATAATTTATTTCCTTCTGCCCTGGCGCGCGCTGTGACTTGACGCGCGCAATATTGGGTACCGACGCGTCTGATAGCCGGACGTCGATAGGGGCGTGGCTTGTTACTTTTGGCTTTTGCACTCAACCTGGACTACTCGAAATGCCGCGCGGCAACAAAGAGTAGGTACGCCCTCCTCCCTCCGCCGCTCCCTCGGTGACCACTGAGTATCTAGCGCACCCGAAACCGCGGCGGCTACCCCATCCAAACGCCCAACAACTACCCGCCCCCCCCACCCCCCACCCCCGGAGCGCCCACTGGTCCTGGCAGTGCCTCAATCTCCTTCAAGGCTGCCTGTACTCCAACAATTTTCTGATATCTTCCCGTGTTTGCATTTTAGCGAGACCACGACGTCTTGCAATGGGCGATTGCCCGGTTTCACCCGGAACGAATATGTTTGCTACGAACTTCTGCCGCGTGATAACTCGTATATCTCGTGTTGAGCACGGTTCAGAAGCATCCGAAGGCGCTGGATTTCATTGTACGCCTGCAGCAACTCCATCTCTAGCTGTTGCACTGGATTCTGATCTGCAACTTAGAATTAATTCAGAACCCCATCTCAATCGTTCTAACTAAACGCTTACGAGCAGTCTGCGGTGTGGGTTCGGGTTCGCAAATTCTCAGCCTCTTGTGCGTATTCTTCGTGAATGCTCTGATACACCGGTTCTCGTGATTTTCATAAACCAGCTTGAATAATCGCATCGTCGGAAAGAACTCTTCTCTCGTGCAGTCGAACAAATATTTCGATTTTCGATCACAGGCGACTTTGCTCTTTCTGCAGGGTTTGCAGCAAACGTCGTCGGCTTCTACTATACATATGCGCTTTCGACGTCCTGACATGCACCGATCGCATGCCTGTAATAATAATGTCGGCGAGGTCAATAAACGGGTCAGAGGCACATTGAAGGGCAAGTACTGCTCCTTGGTGGCTCGCGTTCCAGATTCCGACCTCTCTGCACACTCGCCGCCGCGGATGCCCCTGACTTACTGGTGAGAAAAGCCACCTTTCTCCAGAATTCCTCCACAGTCTCGGCGGAGGGGAGCGTGATGGGCAAAGACATGGCGGATTCTTCCGCGAGACGTGGACCGTCAGACATAGCAAGCTATGGGCCGTATGGCGAATGAAGAAGATGGAGGCTGAAGGTGGTTTTGATGGAGAAGCACAGCCACATTCACGCCTTTCCTCTTCCACTCCCTCGTCTCAGACTCTCAGCTCGCCGACTGCTATACACTGGAGGCCGTGAAATTGTGGTGACCTTGTTCTCAAAGGCTCTGTCACTTGCGTGATCCAGTATTTATGATCAAGGGCGCGCGTTTGAGATCCGACGGCAACACCGTGGGCCCGTGCAACGTCCGCTGTTCACCACGCCGCAACCAGCTTGGCCCACGCGTATTTCTAGTAACCGGCATCGCACGCGAGGTCGAATTACACCACGGGAACTGACCTGAGCGGACGATACTGAAAGCCAACTAGTGAAAAAAGGTCTACCTAGGGCTTGACTCTTGGGCAGCTGCAGAGGACATCTCTCGCATTCTCTCGCCGAAACAGGTCTACGCGCTACCCCGTTCCTCCTCGTTGGCGCCGGGGTTTGAACGCGAATCTCGGTTGTGCCTTGCGGGATCATGATACAAGATCAATGCGTTTGGACTCCTATTTGCCCCCGTGTCGATATAAATTACGACGCGCAGCCTTGGGTCCCCATTCCATTCTCTTTCTCCTCCGTTCCTTCCCTTTTTTTGTTTTCCCGACTGTGTCGACCGCCGCACACTCCTACCTCTTCGAAGCTAGTCTTTCTTTCCACATAACACAGATGAAGTTCACGTCCACCCTCGTTTCTGCCATCCTCGCCCTCGGCGTGTCCGCTCTCCCAGTTGAGAAGCGTGGCGTCAACCCGGCTCTTGTGCCCCAGTTTGGTGTCAAGGCGGGTGTCAACCCTACTGGGACCGGCGACTGCACAGGTATGTATTAACAATCTGGAGAACGTGGGCTGGCGCACTAACTAGCGACTGCAGGTATCAACAATATCAAGATCCCCTGCTCCTGCCCGCCCAGCCGCGAGTCTTTCATCGCCGTCCGCTTTGTTTTCTCGTTGTCCTATCTTACAACAACTGACACCGTTTTTTTCTCTCAGTCGGTCTCCGCCAACGTTGCCGCCGGCCACGACGTCCACAACCCCGGTATCCCGGCCCCCTTCCCGACCGACGGCTCCGTCGCGTCGCAAATTGTCCGTCTCCAGACGTCGGTTACCTCGCTCCAGAACTTGTTCGGCGCTGGTGTCGGCTGCCCCGCCGCCGCGACCACCTTCTCCGCCCAGATTCTGGCGCTGCAGCAGCACGGCAAGCCTTTGGCTGCGCCGAAGCCTGCAGCGAAGCCTGCGGCCAAGCCCAAAGCGAAGCCTGCAGCCAAGCCCAAGGCCAAACCCGCTGCGAAGCCCGCCCCCAAGCCCGCGGGAGGTGTTAACCCCGCCCTAGTGCCCCAGTTTGGCGTCAAGGCGGGCGTGAACCCGACCGGCACCGGTGACTGCACTGGTATCAACAACGTGAAGATTCCCTGCTCCTGCCCGCCCAGCCGCGAGTCGTTCATCGCAGTACGTATCCTTCCTCTACTCTCCTCTACTCTACTTTCCCCTTCCCCTCTTTATCATCTCAACCAACCACTTACCAACCGCCTCACAGTCGCTCTCCGCGAACGTCAAAGCCGGACACGACGTCCACAACCCCGCCGTCGCCGCCCCCTTCCCGACAGACAACTCGAAAGCCTCGCAGATCACGCGTCTGCAGACCTCGATCTCGTCGCTGCAGAACTTGTTCGGCGCCGGTGTCGGTTGCCCCGCTGCTTCGACTACCTTCTCTGCGCAGCTCAAGGCTCTTACTGGGTGATTTGGTGCATGATGCATGGATGAATGAAGAACGAACGAACGACAACTAACTACTTTTTAAAATAATGATGGGGTGGTGGGGTACGCTTTTTTTGACAAATATATTTTCTTGGGAAGGAGTTTTGTGCGTGGAAAGTGTCCAGATGACATGTGTGGATGAGGAACGCAAGGGAAATGGCAAGTGTTTGGAGATCTAGGCAACAGTCTTTTGTACGCAATCCTGTAAGACCACCGTTTGTCCCGCCACCACGACTAAAAGAGATCTGGAATAACAATGGATAGTGTTCACCCCGAATCACAGATGATAATCGATCTGGAACGCCCCCAACCCACCAGTACAATCCCCCACCACCGTCGTGTTCCCCAAGTCCGGGATCCTCTCGTTCAATATACACACCTTCGTATCGACCTGGGGGAAGCCTGGTATGGGGTCCGAGTTGGCAAAGGTGCAGTTGTTGGCGAGGCCGCTTGGGGGGCAGGTCGTGCAGGTGATGGTCCATTGCCTGTCGTTCGATCGTCAGTCCCTTGTGATAAATGCTGAGATACGAGAAGAGGGAGGGACGCACTGGCGTCCGGTGGGTCCGTCGTCGAGCTGGGCGTATCCGCCGCTTTGGACCGCGGTGAGGACGAGGCCGGCGACTTGGGTATGGCTTCATACGCGAGATGTGTTCGATTTAACCAGTGGTTTGAGCGATAGATGGGGGGGAAGACGAACTGGACGGTGAAGAACGAGCCATTCTTGACGAGGTTCCAGGGGCCGACGGCCGCAGCTGCGGCGGGTTTCCAGAAGAGGAAGGGGTCCTCGACACTCAGCAGGCCGAGCTCCATCGGGCCCGGGGGATATATCCCGCCTTGCGTCGAGAGGTTGGGGTTGGTGAGCGAGATGTGGGTGGCACTGGCTGGGGGGGAGCAGGAGGCGACTGCCGACGTCGGCGTTGGCGATCCCGATGCGAGACCGAGAAGCGCGGTCAGTGTGAGGAGTGAAAAGAGCGTTTGGGGAGCCATAACTGGCACTGGCGGGGAGACGAGAAACGAGCGAAAGGGTCTGGAGGAAGGACGAGCGCGCGTTGATTTATGTTATAGCGGGTTGGCTGGACGACCCTGCAGGTGCATACTCCGCCGGGGATGCCCCGGGCACCGGGGGAACATTACTCTGAACTCCTCATGCGTGCAGGTCCATACTTCGGGGATGCCCGAGGCATCGGGGGAACGTTACTTATCGCATGAGTAAGACGAGCGGAAACACGCTCGAATATTCCAACACACCCTGCGAGCAGTGCAGCGCGAGTGCGTCTCAAGCATACCATTACCAGAGCTTTCCGCATTGTTGTAGATCACGCCTCGGGACCTCAGATAGCACCTCTTCGGATATGAGTACCTCTGCAAACGGCAGACTTCGCACGACGGTGGAAGTGAGGAAAGCGCGACACGGATTCGCGATCCACAGGTGATGCCCAACAGGCAGTTCAATGTGGCTTTCGGATAGGCGAACTCGGCGCTCGCTGGTTTTACGGGGCAAAGGCTTTCGGTGCGGGTTTAGGATAGCCCGTCTCGGTGCGCAATGCTGCTATGTCACTGTGGCGCTCATTCTGGGTGATTTGGTGCATCATGCATGAAGAACAAACGACTTGAACTGCTTATGATTGGGGTAATGGTGGTGTACTTTTTGCTGGTTTGATGAATTTCTTGGGAAGGAGTTTTGTGTGCAAGAAGTGCTTGTCCAGGCGGAAACGGGATTCAGAGGCAGGAAACCAGCAAGAGAAATGACGGGGTGTTTGGACTTGAGGGTGGAACCAAACCGCTGCATCGCCACTCCTTCTGATTCTACCCCTATGTCTGCGTTCGAACTATCATGTCCACGCAAGAACACGAGAAGAACGTCGCTGCTCTGTCTGCCTTCCTGCTACCCGTGGATCCACGACGCACTGAGCCACCCCCCATTCCCCTGAATCTCGCAAGTCTTCCTGCTGCAGCACATGTTGACGCGGCGCTACTCTACGTCGCGCAATATCCCTTTGACCGCGAATTCTACAAATACAAGCCAAAGACGAAGAGCAGGACCCCGTATGCGTTCACGGCAGATTCTGAATTGAAGGAGAAGGCGAGGATATATTTGCAAGCCTGCATCAACGTCGATCGCAGCGGCCTCGCCGCCCTCCGGCCCACCTCGTACGACGCCGTCCACGAGCAGCAGGAATTCGTTCGCAATATCATATTTCCGCGGCGCTGGAGGTTGGAAGAGCTGGCGTCTGAGATGCTCGCCCTCGTGGAGTTTGGTGCATTCTTCCATCGTCAATCAGTCTGAAGTCGATGTCTGAGATTATGGTGCAAGTTCGGTGGGAGACGCGGACAGCCTCTGCTGTCTTGACTCCTCCGAGTCCAGTGAACACTGGGCTCCTAGAGAATCCGACTGTCGTGGACCAGGTATCTGCCAGTTCCAGTTTACCAATCTCAAACCTACACTGTTGTGTGAATCTAGGTCAGAATCAGGGACAAAACTTGCCGCCTGACCGGCGTCGGGCGCAGGAAACGCGGTCCTCAAGTCTCACAACTCCAGCGACGAGGGATGGTTCCAAAACTCCAAGTCGTACACGGACTGCCTTTCCACGGAGGCCAGCAGTCTTTCGTTGAAGCCCTCACTGGCATTCAGTGTACCGAATGGGTATCCGACAGCGTCGAGAACGCCTTTTTGGCACAACCGCCCGCACACGATCTGTTTGGGTCGTATATGATCTATCTCGAACCCACAGCTGGTGGAGAGGTAAGCACATCGTTTATTTTCCGAGTGAAGCACGCAATGTCAATAAATGTATCGATCCAGCTATTCATCCGTGCCCGTACCGGCGCAGGAGCCCCCGGAGACGCACTGGCGATGTTCGCCAACGACCAGCTCCGGCAGTGTAGCCTCCCGGGCGAGTTCATAGACCTTCCTATCCGCCCGCGCGCCGACACCAGCATTCCCGACATCGATCCGAAATATTTTATTCTTCACAAGTTTGTGGGAGATATAGTTTGGATGTGCGGGGGGACGGACCTCGGGTCTGACGACGAAGAGGACGACGAGGACGATGACAGGGTTGTGTCGGACACCAACATTGACGCGCTCTTTGAGAAGCTCCAATCCCCGGAGATGGATTTGGTGCCCCGCGAGCAAGAAATGATTTTTGGGTCGCGTATGGTGTTAATACCAAAAGACACGGTTTGGGAGTAGCCTATCGTCCATTTTTTATTTCGATCCCGTTGAAAAACTGAAACGCATGTGCGTCGTTACAAACGCCCTCAGCGCCTTGGACACCGACACTGCCGGTGTAATCTTCAGTTACTGCGGTATCGCCTTCGACCTGGCCCACGAGTCGAAACAAGGCAAAGATTGCAGAGTCATCGTCGTTATAGTCATAAGGCAATCACAATATTCGTGTCTATTGAATGGAAGAAGGAAGATAGCCAAGAGAAAAGCAAGGCATAGGACAGCAGATATGTTCGTGTATCGGTTTTACACCTTGGTGCAACACGCCTACTCATTGGTCTTGACACCGTCCTTCGTCGTCGAGTGGACACTCGGGGCCTCATCGGCCGTACGCAGCGCCTGCAACACGAGCTCCTTGCGGAGCCACTTTTCCTCGGGCGTGAAGTACCAGCTTGCGACCCCAAAGATGGTCACAGCACCAAAGATCACGACCGCCTGCGACGTGGATAGATCATATTAGTCACGCGTGGTAAGGTGGTCGGTCGTCAGAATACGCACGAAATTGAAAGTCTGACCCGTAACGGGGAAGGTGAAGGGCGAGATCATCACCTGGAGGAAGGGTCAGCGGCCGGTTTACTCAGAAGGACAGGGGATGACACGCACAGCAAACACCAACGCGTTGAATCCCACCGCACACACATAAAACGGCCGCGCGAACCGCCCCAAGCGGAACCGTGAAGACTGGAAGTCGTTCGGCGTGCAGGTGAGGCGGAGAAGCGCGATGAGACCATACGCGGCGATGGTGGGTACGCCGCCTGCGCTGATGAGGCTCGTGAACGCGACTTGGCTGGGGAGGATCGTGCAGAGGAGGAAGGCCGCGAAGATGAAGATAACGGTGACGGCGTTCTTGGGCTGACCACCGGGGGTAACGCGGCTGATCCAGGAGGAAAGGGGAAGGACTCCGTCGCGTGCGACGGCGAATACGAGCCGGGAGGCAGCGACGATGGCGACGCTGGTGTTCTGCGGGGTGTCATCAGCAGAAAACCAAAGCAGGTAGGGCGCGCAGCTCACGAGCATGAGACCGATGACGGCGATGACTGTCATGAACACGCCTCCGCCTTTGCCGAGCGCGAGAGCGTAGATTTGCACAAAGGGTTGCGGGGCCTCAAGGGCGAAGAGCGTGTCAAGGTCTGGCGTGCAGAAAAGGAAAAGGATTGCGGTCACGAAACCTAAGATCCCGGTCGCTGCAGCACTGCTCAGGATGCCTTTGCCCGCGACGACGCTGTAAGACTTGTGTGAGCCGCAGTGTATACCTACAGATGCAAAGATCAGTTACCTCGCATTTCTAGTTTCTTCCGCGATATGCCCCGAGGCATCGAAGCCAGTCATGGTACCCGCGGTGAAGAGGCTGGCCAGCAGTTAGCGCGCATACTGCGTATCGACTCGAACACTGACAAGGACAGAATCCAGTTCCAACCAGCTGGGGCCCCGGTTCCGTTGTCTGGCATGCATATTTAGCAGAGAATTATAGCTATCGTCCGTAAACTCACAAGTCATGGTAAAGACATCTTTTGCACTGCGGAATCCATAGGTCCTTGACACGCCGATTGGAAGCCAAATGACACAGAGGAAAAAGTCAAGCATCATCAACGCAACGGAGAATCGGAAGATGGCAGAGTACATCCGAGGCGGGAGGTAGTTGATGGCAACCGAGAGGACGAGGAGTGCTTCAGAGACGGCCCAGATGAGCGCTCGCCACTTGATATTGTCGTTGCTGATGCCGCCTGGAAAGTCGATCTCGAAGACCGCGAGTTGCGAGACAATGTAGTTTGCGGTGGTCTAAGTCATCAATGAGCGAGTGTAAACATACAGCTTTTGAAAAGCAGACCTGACAATTCCCCGCGGCAAAGGTCATCCATGCGGTGCAAGACCACCAGGCGACGATGAAGCCGAAGAAGCGGGCATTCTTGGGGCCCGCACTCTCTGCTGCCCAGATGTAGATGGAGCCACTCAAGGGGAGAGCCGAGCATATCTCAGCGAGAACGGCAGCCGTGATCATCATGAACACAATTGTAATAAGGTACGAGGACCTGCGTTGCTTAGCACGAAAGGAGAGGAGTCGAAGAGCAAAGAGAATACCATAACGCCGCAGGGCCTCCTGCATAAAGACCAAGGAAGAACGCAGACCTATTCCAATATTAAGGACAACATGAAATAGCAGCAAGACTACCAACCTGACACCGCCGATAAAGTTGAGGGCACAGAAACTGGCCGCAAAGCTCTCGATGAGGTCCCAGCTGCGATGGAGTTGCTACAAAACGCTCATCACATACACTTTCACTCAAATTCGCAGCGTACCTGTTTGTATCCCAATTTTTGCTGTCAAAATTCAAACGTTAGTGTCTCAAGCGCGCATAAAACAGTGACAACGATTCTGGGGGCTTCCCTACGCAGGTCTCAGCGCTGATCAGGTTCAAGCGGTATTATCTCAATCCCTGCTGATCTTTCCGATCTCTCGCATCGAGCACGGCCCAGAGACCGGCAAGAAGATGCGAGAGATGAGATTAAACAGCAAGGATACCCGCAGCCATTCCAGTTTGTCACCAAAAGAGACGTTACCGGTGATTACAGCCGCAAAAGTGCGTAGGTCCATCCCAGGTCGTCCCAAGGGGTCTTCACCAGTTGGATTTCATCCGAGTTCATGGATACGACCTCTTCAGGGTCACCTTTCGCGCTGGACGGGGTGTCGCGGTGTTCGGCCATGCTGGTTGGAGGGAGAGATACAAAAGATGGAATGTCAAGCGATAGCTGCCGATGCTCCGTTTTGCTCCGGCGCCCTGTTTGGAAAATTACCTCCCTGCCTTGCGGCATCCGCATTGAAAAGTATCCATATAATAAAAGGAGCGGTCTATGTAATATAAGGTGTTTTTAACCACCGACGGCATTAACGACAAGCTGGCAGACGTCCTGCTTTTCTGCGCGTACTCCAAGCTCGAGGGTGACCCCTACACCCTGGGAGAACGTCATTCGGCACCGCACGAGCACTTTCCCTCCTCCGCCCGTGACGAGCCCTGACAGCTGTAGCGTATGTACCGACGATGACGAGGGTACCTCCGTACCGCCCAGCGGCTCCATGTTCAGCACCTCGATGATCGAGTCGCACGCAGCTGAAGAGAACAACATAGGTCAGTGTCGCGGCGTTCAGGGAGATGACAAACGCACCCTTGAGACTCTCCACCGCCGTCCCAAGCCCAAACGTCTCCGTCGCGCTGTGGGCCCCCTTCAGCCGATCCCACTCGGCACCAAACTGTACGTATGACGGAACAATATAGTCCCCGCCCGCACTGAGCTCGACCTCCTCGATCTGGTACTCGTCCTCGTACCCGTCCGCCTCGGGCTCTCCCGTCGATGGGTCCAGCTCCTTGCTGACAAATTGCAGGGTGCACTGGAACGTCGCGGTCGCATAATCCGTCGGTGTGTCGCGCGTGAAGGAGACGTAGGCGATGCCGGGGGAGGTGGCGGCGGACAAGCTGGCGATGGGGAGGACGAACTCCGGCGTGAGACCCGTGTCCTCGGTTTGCATGGCCATCGTGACCTGCTCCAGAACGGTATCGGGCAGCGTATTCGACACATTGAACTGCGCATATCCATTAGCTCAGGTGAATCAGGTATCCATGCAGACATACCTGGAACACGACATGCTCCTTAAAGATATGCTTGACGCACGTAACCTGGTACTCCGTCTCGCTCTCAGTGAGCGGCACCGGCTTGGCGCTGCTGTTGAGGATAGCGCCGTACGAGGTGAAGGAAGGAACAGCTGCAAGCTGCTCCGCATACGCAGATTGCGTCTCAGCCGCAGACGGCGGTGGTGGTGCGGCGGCAGCTTTTTTGGCGGCGGGCACGCCGATGGTGTCCAAGGTGCTCGGCCCTAGTTATCTGCTTAAAAAACGAAGCGAATCGATTGAGGAAGCACGTACGGGCAGACTCGAGGGCCGCTTGCGCACGGCTGATCTTGGGAATAGTCGAAACGTCAAACGCTTGGGCGGAGGAGCTGGGGTCTTTAACGTAGGACACGAGTTTTGATTCCAAAGCAGCCAGGGACAAGACAGAGTCTGATTAAAGCAGCGTTAAATTTAGGAGGAATCCGCGAGTTCAATGAGATCTCACCCTCTTTGATGTAAGGCTCGACGAGCGCTTTGGTTTTGAAGACTTTGAGGTACAAGGCTGCACGGTCGCGGACCTCATCGTCTACATCGTCCAAACACCTAGTCCGTATTAGGCTCACGTAACCAGAATCAAGAAAGCTCGCCCACCTGTTCAGCAGAACCGCAATGCTCTTATTGAGCTTGTCATCTGTCGAGTTGACCCCAAACTTGGCCATGCTCGCCACCGCCGCCGCCCTCACCGCCGCATTCTCCAGCACAACCCGATTGTAGATAAACCGAATATACTTTTGCGGTTGGGACGACTTGGGTCCCTCAATGCCCAGCAAATGCAGAATCCGGACAGAGAGCTTCGTGAACTCGCAGTCCTCAATAAACTCGCACAGATGCGAGAGGGCCTGCTCCTTGCACTCTGCGATGAACTTGATCATGTCGAACATGGCTTCTACCACAGCGCGCTTGAAGTCGTAGCCGCCCTCGTCGCGCAGGACACCCGAGAGGAAGGTCAACATCGCGGCGTGCTTCGCGGGGAATTTGAGGCAGAGGGACCGGATGGCCTCGACGATGATGACCTTGAACTCGTCGCTGATTTCAGTCATGAAGCCAGTGATTTGCTTGATCAGGCGGTCGACCGAGGCTTCATTGCCGGTCTGCAAACAAAATAATCAACACCCAATAGGATATAGACCGGAAGGAATCTACCTTGAGTAAGGTGGTAATGGCGTACGTAGCGACACTTCTGTTCGTATCCGTGATGAGATTTTCCAGATCGACATTGCAAACTGCGACGCTTGTGGGGTGCGATAGGGCAAGGGAGGCGAGCGTCCGGGTAGCGGCAAACTTGAGAACCGGTTTTGGTGAGGACAGGAAGAGCTGCATCACTGTTGCAGAAATTAGCAGAGTTACTATCAGCATCGCAAAAGACCAACCCGCTATTGATTTGGTCAACTGTGCCGCCGTCACGTTTTTCATTTCGCAAATGACACGGGCAGCCTCAAAGTTGACCATGTCGCTCTTGTGGCGCAGCCAGCCCTCAATCAACTCGACCATTTGCCGTTGTACGCTGTCCATAGTCAGCACGCAGAAATTCCTGATCCTTGAAAAAACCTACTTGGGGTCCTCCTCCATGACCTTGGCGGCATAGCGAATAAGCATGCATAGCGCCATCGCATTCTTGAGGGTCGTGCCCGCGCCGGATTTTCCACCACCGAGTTGCTGGATCATCTTCGTCACGGCCATGCGGTCCTGCTGGCGGATGAGGTACAGCAGACCGAGAGCGTGGTACTGGGTGATGTTGCTGGCAGAGGGCACAGTCTGCGCGGCACTTTGGCCTCCGCCGCCGAAGAATGACCCGCCAGTGACCGTTCCCCCGAAGTACCCAGCGGACTTTGCGTTGACTGCTTCCTGGGCCTCGTTCACCCATCGCTTGACGACGTCCTTGGCATGCGGGAAGAGGTGGTACGCAGAGACCAGTGCGGCGGACGCGATTGATGGGTTGCGGTCGACAATTGCGGCCTTGAAGAACCTCTCGACACCTTGCGCCATTGAAGGCTGAACAAGCTGTTAGACGAGTACGAGAGCGCAAGCAAAGGACACACGTCGATGATGCGGCAAAGGGCGCGAATGGCATTGGGTCGGTAGATGACCTCAGAGTTGGGCTGCATGTCCTTCATGATGCTGGCGGTCACCATGATCACATCCTCGGCGGTCGTCGCGAGCTCCTTGATAGCGAGGTAGACTGCCTGCCGAAGCGCGCTCTGCGAAACGAAACAAATAATTGACACGCCGTCCGTCAGTATTGAAACGATGCAGCGACGAGACCGCACATACGTCCTTGTGCTGGAATAACTTCGTGGTGCCAAAGAAGAGAGTAGTGGCCTCTTGTGCGCTGAAGGTTTCGCCGACATAGAGGAGATAGACAATGCGGGTGAGCAATGCTCGACATTTGCGCGCGCTGATGGGGGACTCGTTGAAGACACGGGCCTCCTGGATTATTGTTGTCTTGTTGTTATAGTACGAGCTGAGCCCGCTCTCGTCCTCCTTTTTCGAAAATGCCATCGCGAACGACATTTCGGCGAAGGGCGCAACGGCGGGTGGACGTGTCGAAAATGCTGTGCTCGATAATTTAGCGACACCTTTGAGTGCAAATATTCGGCTTGAACCGAAGAGTCCCACGGTTGGTTTTCTGTTTTCCTTCACTCAGTTCCCAACCAGGGAGTCTGAAATTTCGTTCGCGATTTCCTCGAACTTCTCCTCCGCTCTGATATCTGACCCAGGAATCACAGGCACCCACGGCGCAGCAGACGCTCCTCGAAACGTAACCAAAATTGATCACATTCAACACCAACCGCGAGTTCTTCACCGAGTGCTTTGGAAGTAAAAAGCTATCCGGCTTTCGCTGAGATACCTTTAATTCTAACCTTTCTCGCCGCACCGATTCCTTCAAGAATCATAAAGTAGCCCCATCCCCGCCCGAAGCTGACTATATGCTGCCTGGAACGCGCCTTCAGACCAGCGTCATGCTTGTCTAGTTGGTGTTCAGATTTCTAAGAAAAAGAATTCCATTGAGCAGTACGAAAGCGATACAGTGTATACAGAGGTGGAAATCCAATGTGATACAGAACAGATAGTGGTGTTATAGCAGGCCGATTGGTCGTAGGAGTAGTAATCGTAGCATCATGTCAAGGTAGCGGCGTTGAGAATTGAGATCGCGCTCAATATTCCTTCGCATCCTCCTCGTCTTCGTTATCCTCCTCTTTTTTCGCGGGCTCGTCCTCGGCGGCAGGGGATGTAGGCGTCGGAGGCTCCGCGGCGACGGGCAGCATGACAAATACGACGCTCGGCCGTGATGGCTCTTCGCTCCAAGTCAGGCCGTTCCTACAAGAAAAAGAGAGAAAAAATCAATTCAGCGTTCCCATGAAAGAAAAGGGCGACACGCACTCTGTCAACGCCTTCAACAACTCCGTCTTGACGAGCCTTCCCTTGATCGTCTGCTCCATAACGACCTTCAGCGCGCCCCGATTCGGACTATCGTGCGCCAGGTCCTCCGCGCGCGTCCCCGCGGGCGGGACGGGCGTCAGTAGCAAGGTCCCCAGCCGGAGCTCTGTCTGCCTCACAGCCTCGGGCGGCGTGAGCCCCGTAGTGTTCAGCTCATACAGCGATGCCGTGGGTGGGTTGTATGCTAGACACGTCGGGCATAGGCGTTAGTCGTGTGTGATGCTATCGGCGCGAATACAAAGCACTCACCACCCACAAACGCCCCCTCCGCCCGCTCATTCACCTCCGCCAGCTCGCGCTCAGCTCGCTCGATCTCCAGTTTCGCCAGCATCGCATCTTTAGCCGCCTCCGCAGTCACGGTGCCCCCGACACCCGTGGTGATCTTCCCCTCCGACAGCGACGTCTTGCGCTGCCGCGCGAGCGCGGCGATGCGCGCCGTGAGCTCCAGTGCCTCCTTTCGGAGCGTCAGTGCGTGCTTGACGGACGCCGCGGGGTCGACGGACTCGGCTTCGGGTTCCGCAGCGGGGGCGGGGGCGGGGGCGGAGGCAGGCTCGGGGTCTTCGGAGGGTATGCTGGGAATGGGTACTGGGATGGGATCCTCAGAGGGGATGCTCGGGATGTCCGCGGCTGGGGGCTGCGGCGTGCCGGCGCGGGAGTGGTGTTGCGAGGCGGGGTGGTGGGACTGTGACGTAGAGGGCTCGCGCTCGAGGCCGTCCTCTCCGTACAGTTCTTCGAACGAAGGCGGGGGCGTGCGGTTTGCGTAGGCTGCTGCTGGGGAGGGATCTTGCGGAGGAGAGGTGCTCGCTGGCGCAAGTTCTGACGCTGGCTCCGCAGTTTCTTCTGCCAAATCCAGAATCAGAGGCTGCTCCTCATCGACAGGCGGTGCAGGCGCAGGCTCGGGAATAGGCATAGAAATGGGATCTTGAGCAGCCTCATCGATAGGCGGTGCATGTACAGGCGCAGGCTCGGGAACAGGCATAGAAATAGGATCTTGGGGCACAACTTCGGGCGTGGAACTCGCCGCCGGTGCAGGGACATCGGCTGGCTCCGCAGAGCGAATGAACAAAGGCCCAAGTTCAGGAACGAGCCCCGGGATCGAGGAGAGCGCAGTTAATTCCGCGATAGGATCATGGTGCTGAACGCCAATCGGATCGTTCTCGCTTTGAACTGGAGCGGGAGTGGCTTCGGTTACAACAGGCGCAACAGGAGGAGGGGAAGCAGGCGCGATCGTGAGTATACTTGCCCGATCACTCTCCGCGCCGCGTACCGTCTCATCTGGACTATCGTGTTGGCGCACCGTATCCTCCGGGCTGCCATCATCAGTCATGAACGGCGGCGTCGGCGTGTCGACCGTCTCCCACTCGTCAAGAGGCTCGAGGTGCTCCATATGATCAGGGATGAGCGGCATCCACGGCGACGGCGGCACCTCCTCTGCGTCGTGCGTATCTTCGTTGGAGCTCTCCCAGTCCTGCAGCGACTCGGACGGTGTCGGGGGGAGGACGAGGATGCGCTGCTTTGGCGTCGTCTCTCGCTCTTCCATGCCGCGTTCTCGATAATGGTTGCTGCTCAAAATCAGCACGTCCCCTTCCTCAATCTCGGATGGGATGTCAACGGGGTTCGTGGCGGAGGGATCGTCCGAGTATTCGAGCGAGTACGTAGAGGTGGGGGAGGAGGAGCGCGAGTTGGTGGTAGAGGGCGCGGAGGTGTTGGTGAAGGTGTAGCTGGTGTTGGGATACGCATATGCGTGCGAGTCGCCGTTGGTGAAGGTGTTGGTGTTGGTGTATGAGTCCTCGGACGGGCTGGGGTCGAAGGGAATTATGCGTGAGATGGTGATGTGGGAGGCACGGGGCTGGACGATTGGATCCGCGTCCGCGTCGTCCTCCGTTTCTTCGTCGTCCTCGATCGTGCCTGCGTCCGTGTCCGTCTCAGACCATTCTGCGCCGGGGAACGTGCCTGGCACAGAAGAACGCCGGATGATGATGGGACGCGCCTCTGTCGGGGCGGAGGTTAAAGTTGGAGAGGCGGGGGGCGCTGTGGTCGAAGGAGGCGGGGCAGCGGTAGTGGTGACCACAGAAACGACGCTGCTCGCGCTGGACGTGATCGTGGTCGGGGCAGTCACGAAACGGACTGTCGGAGTGCGCCTTTTGCTGAACAAGCGTGCTGAGCGGTAAGAACGGTATAGATCGCGTCGCACGCGACTCCACTGCCTTGCGAGGCCCGAATCGATCCACACCGAGGGCGCGACGTCCGCGAGCACCATTCCCATTGTACTCCATAGTAGCACAATAACGAGCTTGAAGAGGCTCTCCGTGACGAGGAAATCGACAAATAGACGCACGCCGTATGCGAGGTATGGGTCCGATGAGCCAGGAGCCTTGTTGACGTAGTGGAGGACAACCACGCCTTCCCAAAGCCCAGTAAGAGTACCGCTAAGCTTTATATTGTGAGAGGTGGCGGCGTCAACGACGATGCGGAGGATGAGGCCGGCGACGATGGAGTAGACGCCGTCCATTGCGTGCGATGTCCGATAGCGGCGAAGGACATAGCTCGACCGCGACACGAGGCTCATCGTCGTTCAAGCATAAAACAGGCCTACGGATCAATGCCATATTGAGCACATCACTATCTCTGTCCTCAAAGTCAACGGTCAACCCCCAAGCTCTGGAACATTATATTTCAAGAAAATTATGTACGAGGAACACTAAACGGATGATACAATAAGGAAATATACATAGATAACTGGCCTCCCCTACGGTGTGAGCACCCTCGCGAGTGAGCTCATAGTATCCGAAAATTGCGTTTCAAATGCAGTCGAGCTCGTCCTCCGAGCCTTCGGACTCTGCAACGGGCGTTGGGGATGCAGCACGCGAAGGGGAGGGCGCGGTGCTGCGGATAGGCGAATGATCAAGCGTGAGGCGGCTGCTTGACGTGTACGCATTTACGCGCGGTGCGTCACGGTTGTTGCGGTGGTGGTCGTGCGGCGCTAGGTACGGCGGGGGTGTGGTCGCTGGGGACCCGACGAAATCGAGGGTGTGCCGGCTACTGGACGCATGTGCGTTCATGGGACGCGCAATGTTGTTACGCCGGGGGTGAGGGTGCTGGACCGGTGTCGTGTCGTGTGCGGTCGCTGGGGCCAAGGGTTTCCGCTGCCTGGATGAACGTCTCCGGGGCTCGACATGGGGAGGAGGCGATGGGCGGTGACGGACACTTTCGGATGTGGGAGATGCGCGCGGTGGAGCCCTACGCTTCCTGGGGGATGGACTCTTCGGTACGAGCTGGTGTTTGAGGCGAGAGTATTCACGCGAGTAGCAACGAATGCAAAGGGGGACCCCTGAAATCCTCCCCGTACTGTAGCTTGTCTTTTCAGCCCTACATTCCACATTTCCGCATTCGGTGACGCGCGAAGGGTTTGCGCGAACGCGGTTGCCGAGGCGAGACGGTCGGCGCTTTGTGTTTCTCCGTTCGTAACAGCAGCACGCACAACAAACTCTTGACCCAGGCAGAAGTGGGCTATTATACCATCGGGAAGTGCCGGTGCTCTTGCAGACTGAGTTCGAACACTGCCGCATGTTCGTCTCCTCGTCCGGTCCAGGCGCGACCCGGCGCGCGCCCCAGGGAGTAGCAGCACGCCGGGGACGGGGGCGCAGGACTCGTGAGTCCCTCGAACTCGCGCCATCCGAGGCCTCAGTACCCTCTCTGCCGTCGAGGAAAGCCTCGTCTTCGTCGTCGTGGAAAGAGAAGTTGTCGTCGTCGTCGCGGAAAGCCGCCGCTCGTTTGCCTCGACGCATGGCGGACTCGGACTGCAGTGGATTTCAGTCGTCAAGTCGGGGCACGTACTAGAGGAGAAACTGACATCCAAGGACCTCTCTCGTTTCTCCAGATGCAGGGTGGGTGAGGAAGAGCAGAGAAGGCTCAGGGTTACAGCAAATAGCGGACAAGCATCGAAACAAGGGCCCGCAGGATCGCCTCCTTCAAGTAAACTTTTAATTTTGATGGGACGGATGTCTCTTTGCCGATTGAGCGGCGTTTATGGGGATGGTTCGCTGCATAGGTATCAGCCAAGCGCAGCGAGGGAAGACGGGGAATCTTGAAAAGTGTTCCTGAGCGGGATGCTAAGTGTTCCTGAGCGCGGGCGCTAAGCGCGTCAAATGCGCCATCAGTTCCAATTCGGTCGTCAAAAAAAAATCGGGTTTCTTTTCAAAGAACACGATCAAACTATCAACAAGAATTTACCCAACGCCTGCGCCGCGGTGGGCCTCTCCGTCGGAACGTCGTGCTTCATCTCCGAGAGTAGCGCGTGGAAGGTTTCCGGGATGGCCATCTCAACGTCTGGGTCCTGCACACAAGGGCCATCCATGAATATCAAGTGAAGGAAAGAGCTCAGGCAGACACACCTTGCAGATAAGCGAAAGGACCTCGCCCATCTGCCACACGTCGACTTTGAACGGGTCGTACGGTACGGTTTTGGATAGTTTTGGGGGTTTGTACGTCGCGACGTTCCCCGTAACTCTGTACGGCCCTGGATCGGACTCGGGGTTGTACATCACAGACAGCCCAAAGTCGATGAAGGCGTAGCGGGGAGGTTCGGGCGGGTTCGGCGGATTGAGCAAGGGTGGGTACTCCAGGATGTTATTCATCGAGATGTCGAGGTGGGCGATGTGGTGGGCGTGGAGGAATGCGAGGCCCTGCAAAATCTCAGGAGGATTATTCGATGAGAACGATGAAGCTGCGGACTTGGAGCGCCTGTTGCACGAACGCCGCGAAACCCTCCCAAGTCTCCGTAGGATCGGTGAAGTCATTATATCTCGAGCCCCATCGTTCCGAGACCACGATCGAACGTGTTGCACTCAATTCTATGACCTCGAGGACGGGTATGACCTTGTTGCTTGGATCCAGTGCGATAGACGGGTCACCGAGTTTGAGGTGCGCGAATATACGGGCCTCCTGACTGCGTGCCGTATCCACAATCTTGAGAACCACGTGGGACGAGTCGGAGAGGCGGATGGCGGGGTCGAAGACAGCGCCGTTCTGCCTTGTTTTATGAAGAATGAAAGGCTTGAAAGTGGAGGGAGCGCACGGTAGAGACCCAATGGATTCCGTCATCTTCTTGGGGCGGCCCCGCATATTCTTCGTCAACGGGCTCGCGCCCTGCAAAAACGTAAGCCATGTCTCGGACGGTAAATAGACGGTATCCGTGGGCCTTGAGTAAGGGTCGGAGAGAATTCCAGTCGTCGTGCTTATAGTCAACTGGGTCTATATCGCGGAGGGTTGGAGGTGCAGTCATGGTAAGGAGGTTGATAGTTCGATCACCCAAGGTCTTTAGAAGTCGATCGTGACTCTAGGAAAGCCTGAATCGGGTCCGAGAAAACTGGTAGATCGAGGATTTTGACTAGAGTTGCGCTCCATAGGGCGCCCGGTTCGCCCTCGGGCTGAAGGTGCTACAATGATGCAATGTACACCGCGGCCGGGAAGATAGACGGCCTCCGACGGGAACATCCGTAAAGAAGTGTCGCGAGCCCAGATGAACGCTCGACCGCGAGTCTCCCACCGGGAGAGCCGGGAACATCGCCTGGAGTTTCTTACCATGCTATGGCCGTCAGGGCTTTGGCCCAATGCTGGAGCACGGCTTTGCGTTATCAGTTGAATATCGTGCCCATCCCGCCGACCATAGAGAACAACGCAAGCCAAATGGCATTCTTGCCGGGGTGGTGGTACAATTCTTCAGCTAAGGTAGGGAGCAGACATATTCGGTTGCCCCACGTGATCGACCCAAATCGAGCGATCTCAGCTTTCCGACGGACGAGGGCAAATCTGTTCCATAGATTTGTGTGTATGCCCTACAATAGTCCCCCCAAATATTTTCAGGACTTTTAGTCAAAAAATGAAGGACTAGTTCCAAAATTGATGGGACCCCGCATTTCCCATCAATTTCTGTAGATTTGGAACTCGTCCCTCAATTCCTCACTTAAATCCGGGGAAATATTTGTGAGGTGTCTTGAGGAGAAAAGAAACAGAATTGTGGGACCAGATTTCTTATTTACGTGGAAAGAAAAGCCTAGGCAAGCAAAAAGTACCACCGGAACCCGAAAAGGAAATACATCACGTGGGGCAACCGAATATGTCTGCTCCCTACCTTACGAAATCGAGACCTTGCCCGCCGACGACTCCAAAAACGTTCGCTACTGCTTGGGACGTACAGCTGCTTTTCCAACCTCCCCAAGCCAGTCGGTGACTTTCAGACGCGCATTTTGCTCCTCGGGGTCCAGATACCCGATAGGTTTAGAAGAGCTGGTTGAGGTCGCGCCCGAGGCGTCGCTGGAGTTGCCGCCGAAGCGCGATAGCTTCTGCCGTTTCCACGGTTGAGAACTCCCCTGGGAATCGTGCTGGCTGCTGACACTCTGACTGGTGGGATGCTTCGCGCGTTTGACTGTGTCTGGCAGGCCTAGGGAGCGTTCATATTCGCCGCGCAGAGCGAAGATAGCCCATGCGAAACGACTGTAAAGATAATGTGCTCGGATGCGGGCAGGTAACGCTATGATTGCACAATGAGCCCCCCACGCGAGGTCCAAGTTGCCGTTTGTCAGAAAGATGCACAAGGAATCGCCATCATACGGGTAGAAGGCCCAGTTGGCGGTATCGAAGGAATGGAGGAAGACATCCTGACGCATTGCCAACATATTCGCCGCTCCGTATATTCCCGTGTTCATATTAACCGAGTCGTGCGCCTTGCCAACGAGATCATTCTGGACAAACTGGATGGATGCTGAATTAGAATGCATCGTGATGAGGTAGGGATGGATTTCACCCAAACCAACTCCGACACGGGGACCACGTAGGCAATCTCCAACCGCGCGGGACACCCGGTAATGATACATTTTCTGTCGCCCATCTGGACGGCCAGAGTCGGTGATACGCCTAATTCTTCTGCCTCCATGTCCTTGGCAGTCAGTGGCTTGGTCTGTAGAGCAGCCCAATGGGGGGGAAGGTGGAAGGGAGGCTTCCAGTCTGCAAATTTTCGATTGAATTCAAGCTCGTAGACTGCTGCGTCCTCTCTGTAGAACCAGTAGTCCCCTGCTTTCAGTACCTGGGATGGGATATATAAGTCGTAGAAGTCGAGGGGAAGAACAGGCTACGCGAAGCTCATTGGGACCAGGCTTGATTTCAACGACTCGCCCACTGGAGTCTCGCCACGGTATGTTACTTGTGAGCTGCAAAGGGACCAAATAGCCGGGCTGGTTGTCCACCAGGATCGTGCAGGCGTCGAGGACTAGCTGGAGAGGCTGTCCATAAACGAGTGGCGCGGTGACCTGGGGTAGCGGGTCGTAATTTACTGGATGCGCTGGGAAGACAAGGAGAACGCGGGATATGAGGTGGTGGGGATTTTTGACTCGGATAAACGACCGGCTGTGCGGCATTTCCTGTTATTGGAAGGTGCTTGGACCGCGCGAGGCGTGAACCCAGGGCTTAAGAACTGGTCCAGAGTGCTCATGATCAAAGTGTACGCCAGCCTATGCAAGCCCATCAGATATCCGAGTCTCTGAACATCCACGATTATCTTTACTAGTCTGGAGTCGGCTTGCGAGACTACTATCTCTGAACCTCAATTCCAAGCTGACCCTTCTGATTTGAGCGCAAGTCGGTGACTCGGTGTATTGTATGACTATTTACAGTTGATGTAGCTATTATGAGGATCCAGATTTTACATGTCGTCGCGGCGCGGCGGAATGCTCGCGATGTCACAGGCAGAGACAGACAGGCATCTTCGCGACATGGTGGCTTGAACAGCGGAAGAGATGGAATTGACCAGGAGGTGCCGCGGCTCGGTCAAGGTTGAAGTTTGCAAAGTTCACGCCAAGCTTCTTCTGCTGTTGGACGCTCGGTAGGAATTGCGTGCTTCATCTTCGAAATCAAAGCCTGCAGACCCTCCTTCTCGAATTTATTCTCCTGACGCATATGATGTTCAGAGTTACGGCTCACAGATGAATAGAAACGAGTGAACACACCACAGCGAGCGAGAGAAAATGACCCATCTGCCACACATCGGCTTTGAAAGGGTCATAGGGCACGACTTTGGACATTTCCGGGGCTTTAAACGTCGCAGTGCTTCCCGTGACGGCGCAATGACCGGGATGCGGATGATTACACATGATAGATTGGCCAAAATCGATGAAGGAGTAGATGCGGTGAGGAGGGGGACTCTGGAGAATGTTCCCGGATGAAATGTCGAGGTGTGCGATGTTGTGCGCGTGTAAGAATGCAAGGCCCTTGCGAACAAATGAGTTTGGATAGATGCACTTCGGGAGAGAAACTGACCTCGAGAACTTGACTACCGAAGTCAGCAAAGTCCTCCCAAGTTTCTGAAGGGTCAGAGTAATAGTTCCAAAAACAACCCCAGGCTTCGGTAACGACGATAGACAAAGTTGCGGTTACTGGTATGATTGCGAATATGGGAACGACTTTGCGACCAAGACCTTGACTCGTCGTAGGATCACATAACTGGAGGTAGGCGAGTATTTGAGCTTCCTTGCCCTTGACAATCTTGAGAATGACATTTCGCGAATCGGACAGCCGAAACCCCTCGAAAAGAGCCCCAGTCTTGAACCGTCAAGTAACGACCAAGCTCGAGTGTGAATGAACTCACCATGTAAGTTTCCTGCGCGGGGTCGTCAATTTGAGGGGGACCGGCCCATTCTTCCGCAGGCGGCCTGTTCATGACGTCGGCAAGGGCAAGGCCCGCATCTCGCTGTGTGAGCAAGCGATACCCATGGAACCGCAGGAGGGGTCGAAGAGATTCCCATACAGACAGAGGAAAGTCTATTGGTTGGACGTCGGCCGGGATTTCTGGCGGTGGAAATGGATAGGTCGTTGTGGTCATGGTCAAAGGAATTTGTTGATTCGATCAAAGTCTGTCTGTTTAACGCCCTCATTGGCGTCAATGCAAGGCTTTACCATTGACCAGTTGGAACCGGCCCGACTCGAGACCCACGAGAAAGGATGTCGCCATCGCCCATCCCGGATTTCCCCAGTTGAAACACGCTCAACGCCCGCCTTTTTGTCATCTTCTCTCAACTCTCACTTTCTGTGCGAATCCTCGGTCAATTCGAGCCTTGCGTACCCCCACGCGGCTCCGCAACTCTCAGGTAACCATCCTCGGGGACTCACGGGGAGTGTTCACTTCGCCGACGGGAGTCAGCTCCAGTTCGCGGCGCGCGCCTCTTCTCTCCGATGCCGTTCCTTCGAGCATTTTCATCCTTCTGTACCCCGGACTGGCGGTACGGGCCGAGCTGTGGCCCGCAGTCCCAACGAGCACGCATCTTGGCGCATTCCATTGGTAGGTTAAATTTGCCGGGGACCACTCAAGCCGACCCATTTCGCACGTTGAATCACCCCATCTGACCGTCCCACGAATCAACATCCCGCTCCAAGCCTATGGAGGTAGGCAGACGCGAATAAGACGCCGAGAATTGGTATCAGATACCAGTAATAAGAAGTCGTTGCATCATTCTGGTTCACCAAACTTCCACCATGACGCCCCCCCTCCCAGAAATCCCCCTCCTGGACCTGTCGCTCGCTCAACGCGACAAGCCCGCGTTCATCGCGCAGCTGCGCGGCATGCTGGTGAACGGCGGGTTCGCCTACCTTGCCCACACCCCAATATCGAAGGAGCTCGTTGATAACATGGTCGACGCTACCGCCAAATTCTTTGCGCTCCCCGCCGATGTGAAGGACTCGGTCACCATGAACGACTCGGCGCATTTCAATGGATATTTGCGCAAAGGCAGCGCCGAGAACCCTACCCGCGAACAGTTCAATTACGGCGACGACAGTGGGACCTGGCCTGTTGAAGGCGCGCCGGTGCACCACAAGATTCACGGAAGCACGCCCGTAGGTCTCGTTCGATCTGGTTCCTCTTTGTCGCGTCTGATTGCGCATTTCAGTGGCCTGATGACGCTGTGTTCCCCGGCTCCCGTGCGGTGATGAAGGACTATTACGACCAGCTCAAGGTCCTGAGCCTCCAGTTTACGGAGTATGTCGCCGAGGCGCTGGGTCTCGCGCCAGACGCATTTGAATCCGTGTCCGAGCCCGACGTCGCCATGCGTCAGTTGCGCTGCAAGCTGTTGCGCTATCCCACCTGCCCCCCTTCGACGACAGGCTTCGTACCGCACACCGACTCCAACTTCCTGACATACGTTAGTATACCGACCCAGTGTTATCGGATCGGAGTGCTAATCATCATCTTTCCGCTCGCCAGCTTCTACAAGCGTCTGATGAACCGGGGCTTGAGATCCAGAATTCCTCCGGGGAGTGGTTCGCCGCGCCCCCGATCCGGGGGACGTTCATCCTCCTCACCGGAAAAAGTGCGAAAATGTGCTTTGGTTCTCATAATAATCTCAGCTTATCGCTCTTTGCGCAGTCTTGGAAAAAGTGACGCATGGCTTGGTCAAGGCTCCGCTTCACCGCGTAGTCTCGCCGACGCAGGGCACGCGCTACTCGGTTGGCTACTTCCAGGGCGTCTCGATGGATACCCGTGTTGCCGATACCAAGTTTGAGTGTGCGTAAACATGTATTCCTCGACAAGATGGCGCTGACGACTTTGGTATAGTCCCGCAAGAGCTTCTCGATATGAAGCGCGCACGTCAGGAGCGCGAGGGCGACACCACTGAATGTACGTTCACTTCCGTTTCAAGCGAGCGTCGGATCTTTCGTGTTGATTTTTTTCTTTCTTTTCAGTCCGATTTACCGAGAGCGACAAAATTCCGGCGGGTGAGGGGGTGTTGAATTTTAAGCTAAGGGCGCACCCCTTGGTGACGTACAAGTATTACCCAGAGCTATTCCCCAAGTTCTTCCCCGACGGGTTGCCTGCAAAATATGCCCAAGAAGCGGCAGCACTTGCAGCTCGCTGATCTGGGCGTTGAAGTTGTCAATGTATAATCAAAGTGCCGAAATTTATATGTACAGACCAAGAATTTCTTCACGAGAACATTTTGTTGTCGACAACGTCGTCGCACACAAGAAATTACGCACACGTCGATACACACAGATCAGCCAGTCCTAGGACTATGGCAACTTCAACGAAACGTTCAAGAAGTAACGACGGTCAGGCTGTTAAAACTTCGCGAAGGGTTAACAAGCAAGACTCTTTGTGAGAATTCATCCACCTACCAGAAAAAGGATGCGCCTCTCAAAATAATCAACGACTGCGTCCAAAACTTGTTTTCATCGCCCCGACTGCGCGGCGGCTGAAGCTCTAGCTCTCCGACGATCCACGACCCCTCAGCACGAGTCCAAAAGTCAGGACGACCCAAACGCGCCGCGTCCCATGTGCCCGAATCCTCCAAGTCAGTCAGTCCAACTACCACAATACGTAGATCAAACGCATATGCAGCTTGGTCTTCCGTAAAGTCTGGATAATAATCAACCCTTGGGGCTGCTCCGTCTTGACACATCGCCAAAATGCGGAGAGAAGAACAGCTGGTACAGATTGCACCTGCAAGGACCGGGTTTGCTGCTGAAATCCAGAGCGCGACATGTGTCAAGCGGGGAAGGCGGGATAGTCTCAAACTGTCCACTAATTGAACGGTAACTGCGCTGGATAACCCCGGTACTATGAAACCGATATCGAGGTGAGTGAGAGTCGACAGCCAGGTCGGTTCAGAGTTCGGGGAACGCATGATCGTGGCAAACACCTCGCGCGGTATGCACAGGCGGCGCAGAGGAAGGCGGTCGAGATGTGGGGGCGGCACCGTGGTCGCTAAGTGGGTCCCTGGATGAAAGACCAAAACCTGTACTTGAGGGCAGAGCGCAAGGAAGCTAGCCGCTTGTGAGGCCTCTGTTGTGTAGCTCACGTTCAACGATTTCACCGCCGTCGCGAAGAAGTCAGCTGGTTTCGAAGCCACCAGGTCGAGGAAGTCCAACAGCGATTGGCCGTTGTCTATGGTCACCGACTCGTGGAGGATCTGTTCAACCCTAGCATCCACAGTCAGTCAGACTTCCAGCCGTCAGCTTTCAGGCAGCAGACCAGAAATGAACGTGGTGAGCGACGAGACTCAGATTCAATTGTAAAGCGCGGTTTTTCGGGTTAGCTCGAACCGCAATTTCGACGATTTCGCGTTGAAGTTCAATGGGTAGCAGAGGCATGGACCAAAGGGAATTTTTGGTGGTGATGGTTCGGAGCGGAGGCCTAAGACCGAATATCGCCGATCCCCATCTCAGCTTCACTCACGACCAGTATAACGCTGCAAGGTCTCAGAAACACCAGATTTTGCACGGAATAATGCGCCAATTGACCCAAGGCTCTCCTGGCTGCCTGGGACTTCGGGTGGACCAAACAACCTATAGCCTTCAAGTTGTCGGTGATCGCGGTTCTTCGCGGCTTTCTTCCAGCTAAAAACTGCAAACCTTTCCTCAGGTTATCTATACCGCGAAACAGGGTCGAGTGGTCTGTTTTTCGCGTGGGTTGCATAACACAACGCCATTGACATTGCTACCTCTCGGATGGGCGGATGCACGGCTATCGGAAATCCCGCCGGCATTTCCGTCGCAGTCTGGCAGTGGTTGCTTTCTTTGAGTCTGTTGCTCGCACAGCGGCCGGAATCACTCAACTGAATGAAAAAAAATGAGACCCTCCTCCGCCGTACACGCGTACACGTGCGCCGGATCAATGTACTTAGTATTTCAACTGACGCGGTCGCAACAGTCGCCGGCTTGACCTCTTCCACCAATGTTCCTCAAACTGCTTGCCTCTCTTGCTGGCTCTGCGGTAGCTTTTGGGCTTTATCAAGTCCTCAAGCTCGTCTATCGAGAGTACACTTCACCGCTTCGCCATCTTCCTGGGCCGAAATCCCCTCACTTTTTCTTCGGAAATTTCAGGGAGATATGGAAAGCTGTAACTCCCCCCTCCAATATTAGCGGATCCCTCTGACCCACAAAATCAATCCAGGAAAACTCGGTCATGCATGAGCAATGGGTCAGAGAATACGGACCTACCATCAAATATAAAGGCCTTTTCGGCGTGCGCCCCTCTGCTAATACGCAACTTCAGCCCTCACCTTATATTTTCTCCAGATCACTCGTCTTTATACTACCGATTCAAAGGCCTTGACCCATTTCCTCTCCAATACGCACATTTATCAAAAGGGAGAGAACGAGCGGAAGGTGCTCACGCGTATTCTTGGACCGGGTATGGATGGCCCTCTCGCGTGCTTCTGATTCCTTTCGTTGAAGCAAATCTGGTCATTCAGGCATCCTTATCGCTGAGGGGGACGTACACAGGCAGCAGGTTCGACGCTCAACCCTACTTGCTGCGCCGACTTTCTGACCGTTCAACCTATCAGCGCAAGATTATGGTAAGTTATGCTTAATCGACCCTTCTAAATCACGCAAAAACCTGACTACTTTCCTCAGAACCCTGCCTTCGGAGCGCCCCAAATCCGCGAACTGACCGAAATATTTGTCAAGAAATCCATCGAAGTCTCTGATCTTCCTATCCTGACGCCTAAAATCCACTGAACCCGTTGCGTGCCTGCAGCTGCGTGACATCTGGGCCTCCCAAGTCACCCAGTCTGGAACCGCCCGCATAGATGCTGTTCAATCCCTTACAAAGGTTACGCTGGACATCATCGGCCAGGCCGGTTTCAACTACAATTTCGACTCTCTCGCCTCGGAGAAACCGAGCGAGCTTGGCGAGGCCTTCCACACCGTCTTTCAGTCCGGGACCGCGATAGGCCCCATCCGTATCCTCCAGCTTTGGCTCCCGGTGTTTCGTCTCATAGTCCGTCCTTCCTTCCCTCCCGTAAGCATCAGCGAATAGCTGACCCTCGGCAGCGCACGAAAATGGACCGAGCGACGGATAAATCACAGGCGGTCATGCGGCGGATCGGACTCCAGCTTTTACAGGACAGCAAGAACGAGATGGTGCAGAACGGGACTGAAAAGGGGCGCTCGCGCGATCTGCTGTCGTTGCTCGTCCGCGCCAATACCGCCAAGGACGTTCCGGCTAACCAGCGTCTTTCGGACGAGGATGTTCTGGCCCGTAGGATGTTTCCATTTCCTTCGCTGCACATTTACTGACTCGTGTGACGCTACAGAGGTGCCCACTTTCCTCGTCGCAGGCCACGAAACTACAAGGCATGTACATACCCTCATCTCTTACCTTTCCCGTAGCCGAAATAATAACATCGCATTGCAGCATGGCGACGACTTGGGCGCTGTTCGCGCTCACCCAAAACCCTGCCGCGCAGACCCGGCTCCGGCGCGAACTGCTGAGCGTTCCGACGGAAGACCCCACGATGGACGAGCTGAACGCGCTCCCGTTCCTGGACTGCATCGTACGCGAGACCCTGCGTATACACGCGCCCGTCCCGTCAACGAGTACGTTTTCATATATGTAACCTCTCTCCTGCAGCCAACACAAAGTTTGCAGTGCGCACCGCGATACAGGACGATATCGTGCCGCTGTCCCAGCCGTTCACGGACATACACGGTACCGTACATGAGACCCTCAAGTGAGACAGTTTGCTTGAATATCCAACCTGCCCGCTGATAATTTTTTCATTCAAGAGTGACCAAGGGACAGACCATGTCCGTACACTCCAGTCGCACATTTGAGCGAGTTCTGATATTCTTGTTGAATACACAGCATGATACCAATCCTGGCGATGAACCGCGACCCAGCCATCTGGGGACCAGACGCGATGGAGTTTGTGTGCGCATCGCTTCCTTTTCTGCCCCCCGCAGTGTCACTCAATCAACCAATTCAGACCAGAACGGTGGGAATCGGAGATAAACAACTCGCTACCTGGCGTTTGGGGCCATATGCTCACTTTCCTGGGCGGACCGCGGGCCTGCATCGTGCGGATTCCCTCCTCAGCCTCCTTCTTTTTCACTTGACTCACCTCTCCTAGGGATACCGCTTCTCCCTCGTCGAGTAAGTTGTCGATCTCACATACGTATGTATGCATACTGACGACGACCATGAACTCCAGGATGAAAGCCCTGCTCTTCACCCTCGTGCGCGCGTTCGAGTTCGAGCTGGCCGTTCCGGTGGAGGACGTCGGGAAAAAGTCGGCGGTCGTGCAACGGCCCCTGCTTAAATCCCAGCCCGAGGCAGGCAACCAGCTGCCCCTCCTCATCAAGCCGTACGTTCCGTTGTAGCACCTCGCCTTCTCATGTATCATTATCTGTGCGATATCTATTTCATTCATCCCGTCTCGAGTGGTGATTCAAAACATGAACGTTAACACTCGGCAAAAACAGAGCAATGCTGGTGACATTAAAATTATAATGCGGTGCGTTACAGACGGGATACAATGCCGACGTCAGAGGAGGAGGTTGAAAACAAAAAATAAGAGAAAGAAAATGCGACGAATGGGTAATGGTAATAAATACGATTAGTATGCACTATCTACATGCGCAGCCCACCCACAACCGGCCGCTGGTCATGATGGTCCAGCTCGTGATACGGGAAGCTCAACGCCCCGCCCATCTTGGGCGACACAATCTCAAACCCAGACGTATCCAAGCTCGTACTCTCATGCGTCTCCCCAGACCCATGCGAGTGCGACGACGCCATCGACCCCTGCGCCCGATGCCGCCGCCCAGAAGTCGACGACCCCCCGTCCGTCGACGTCGACACCATCTTGGCGCTCAGCCGCCTCCGCGCGATCGCCGCCGAGTTGGGCCGCGAGTGCGGCTGCTGCGGCGGCGGCGGGTGGCTCCCGACATAGCTCGTAATGAACTGCTCGGGAATTTTCGGACTCGGCGGGATATCCAGGGGCGCGTTCGCGCTTAGCAGCGGCGAGCCCTGCGACGGCGACCCCGAAATCGAGCCCGGGCCCGAGATCCCCGACGCCGTCTTCTTATGCGTGCGGAACGTCGACGCAGAGGGCGTCAGCGGCGCCGGCACCGCATTCGCGTTGTTGTTCGTCGCAGACTTCCACTTCAAAATCGACTTGCGCACGCTGTGGCGTTGGTGCTCCTCCGGCACAGGCGGCGGCGGCGGCGGGGATGTGGTAGGCGGCGACGAGGTATTCGGCGGGGAGTAGGCAGACGACGAATTCAACGGCGAAGACGTATTCGGCGGCGACACCTGATAATTCGACTGCGCTGACGGCGGCCGACTGGACGACGCAGACGGCGCCCGCGAAGGCGGCATCGCTCGCGTCGGATACGGCGACTCCTGATCCCAATGCAGCCCATCCATAGACGGCTTCCTTGGCGGCCCCGCCCTCGGGACAATCGGCGCGCTGTTCGCCGACCGCAGCATCGGCGGCGGCACGCTCAGCTGCCCCTGTCCCGGCCCCAGCCCCAGGTGCGGCTGCGACTGCGACTGCGACAGCGACGGCTGCACGCTAACCTGCGAATGATTCGAATGCAGACTCTGCATGCTCATCTGCGAATGCGCGCGCTCCTGCGCGGGCAGCACCGACAGCGACGGCCGCCGCTCCTGCGACGCCGACGACACCGACGGCCTCCGCCCCGCCGCACCCAGCTGCGGCACAGGCGGCACATCCGTCGACGGCCTCCTGCTCGACGACGCCGACCCCGACCCCGGAAACGACCCCGTAACCGGTGTCCTGGGCGCCGGAACATCCCCCACATCCGGCAGCTCCATATCCTCCATCGACGGCCGGTTCGGGCGCATAGGCGGCGGCGGCGACAGCGGCGAATACGCGTTCTCCTGCACCGTCTCCACCGTCGGCGGCCTCAACACAGTATTAATATTCGAAACCGAGTTCTTGTTACTCTTCCGCCACAGCTTCTTGATCGTCTTGACAGACATGAGCGTCGAGCGCTTGTTCGCGAGCGACGACTCGCCCCCGCCGCCGCCGCCGTTCATCGAGTCGGTGGAGAACCGGCTACTGCTCCCAGCCGAGGATTTACGCTGCGGCTCAGGCGGGGGCACGGACGCAGGAATCACCGCAGGCGGATCCCAATACGACGCCGACTCCCTCGCGCCCTTGCCCTTCCCACCCTGTCCCCCCACCCCGCCCAGCCCACTCGGAATCCCCCCCGAACCCCCATACTCCGACGGATGCCGCCCAAACGGATCCGGCGACAGCGGGATCAGCGGCGAGTTCAAGCTGCTCTTCGGCCCAATCGACGGCGTCATCGCCGGGTACACTGGTACCTTGGGCGAGTACGGCTGTGACTGCTGCTCCAAGAGCAGCTCGCGCTTGCGCACCTCCGACTCGGAGGATGCCGCGGACGCGGAGGACGCGCGGCTGCTCGTGCTCGCGCGGAAGCGTTTCGGCATCGACGTGTTGACGCCGTTGATGGCGAGGCGCGGCGGGGAGCGTTCGCCGGCTGCGGTCCGCGAGGGGTCGCGATCGGGGAGGGAGGTGAAGGGCACGGCGGGCCATGCGGCCTGCTGCGAGAGGTCGTCGCTTTACACGTTGTTGCAATTAGTCCATCATACAAAGTAAAAAATAGAGAACTCACTCGTCCGAGTCCCCCTCCCGCTCGGGGTGTATATCCGGATGGTGCGGCAGCCGCGGTGTCGGCGGGAATACATCCGCGTTCAACAGCGCGCGCTGCGCCTGCTGCGCGAACCCTCCTCGGCCAGAGGGCGACAAGTGCGGCGACGCCTGCCCAAAGCTAAACCCAGGCTCCTCCTCCTCGAGCTCGCTCTTGTGCTGCTGCCGGGGTGAGAACTGTGCCAGCTCGCTCTTGAGCCGCCGGGGTGAGAACTGCGCCAGGTTCTGGAATCCCCACCTCGTCGTCAGCACAAGTAGTTTAGATATAAAGAGCACGAGACACACCTTCTCAATCTCATTCAACTGCGCATGCATAATAACCTGACTCTTCCTTCTATCGTTCGGGTCGTCCACGTCCAGCTAAGCACCCGCGCGTTAGTCCATGAATGAGCGAGGAACAACCAGCAAAAACAACACACATCATCCACCGCAAACCCAAGGTCCATATCTTCATAAGAAACCCCCTTCCTCTTGGCCGGGTCATACATGCTCTTCCTCGGCGCCTTCTTCTTCTCGTCAAACTCCTCCTCCGCGCCCTCGAGATACGGCAGCCGCACGCGCCCCTCCAGCTCCTCATCCGACGGCGGCGGCGGAGGCACGATCTTCGGCGGACTCGACGCGCTCGACCCCGCGCTCGACGCAAGCACCAGCGGCGCAGGCGCCCGCCGCCGCGCACCCATCCCGCCAATCAGCGCAGTCACGTCCCGCAGGTCGTCCGACGACGACGGCGACGGCGACTCCCCCTCCTCATATTCGAACCCATTCCCGAGCTCGGCGGCGCTGAGCGCGAGCTGCACGACGTGCGGGTTCGCGGGGCGTTTCGGCGCGCCGCGGAGGCGCATGTCTGCCCAAGCATCAGCGTCGTCCCCAAACACATCAGCAAGCGGGTCGTGGTGCTTGCCTGCGTCCGTTCCCTCCCCGTCCGCGTCCGCGTCCGCCTCGCTGTCCGAGCCCATCGAATTCGGCGACTCTGACAGGGGCAGGTAGCGCCGCGAGAGCGACGACTTTGCGTTGAGGCGAAAGGCCGCGAGCGGCTGTTGCTGTCCCTCGTCTGCGCTGCCCCCGCTGCTCTCGCCGGTGTTCTTGCGCCCCCGAGTGCGCTTGGCGTGGTTCATGCGCCGGCTGCGCAGCCAGGGCTCGTACCACCCCGCCTTCCGCCGGTCAATGTCGAACTCGACCTTTGCGAGGATGGGGATGAGCGCGTCCGACTGCAGTCCGGGGAGGTCGAGCGAGTCGGCGCGGTCCGACGCGGCCTGGGAGGTGTCGGGGGTGTCGTGCGCGTCGTCGGACGGGGAGCGCGAGGACGAGGACGGGGGCGCGGATTTGGTGGCGAAGCGGCTGGGGATGTCGGAGGTGGAGGAGGGCGTGGTGGGGGAGGGCGTGAGGAGGGCGTTCTGGCTGTTTGTGGACAGCAGCGGGAGAGGGTAGGCGTGGTTTAAATAGGGGGTAGAGCGGTTCGTGAAGCCGAGGCCGAGGAGCGGGGGCGCGAGGTGGGAGACGGGCTCTTCGCGTATCTCGGCTCTGAGAACGCGGGTCCATAGGTGTCGCCAGATGTCCTCGGAGAGGCGGGGACCGGGCTCGTCCATCTCTTCGCCGAATGACTTTTCACTGGGCGGTGGGCTGCGACTGCTGGGGCTGCGCTGGGAGACGAGGTAGAGGACGAGGCCGGATGTGCTGGGGAGTGCGTACTCCTTTGCTATCGCGCCGAGTTGTGATTGCAAGGTAGAGTGCACAGGGACCAGGGTGCCTCTCCGGAACTGGGTGTGGTATCCGGAGGCATTGGACGGGGGCGGGGTGAGGTCCGAGTCGAACGAGTCGCTGTCGTGCGGGAGGTGTATTGGCGGGATGACATGAAGGAGGAATTTTGAAGTTGAAGCGGAAAAGCCAAAAGTGGAGGCTGTTGACGGAGTCGGGGACCGTCTGTACTGGTCGAGGGCCGGCGAGGAGCCGTTGTAGGATGGAGAAAGGATGGGAGAGGGAGTGTGTATTGCGGGCATGGGCGTGGATACACCGAGGGCATTTGCGAGACGGGCGAGACGGTGAGGAGGGAGGGGATGCTTTGGGGGTGCCCATGACTGCGCTGTCGGCGGGGGCGAGTCCATAGTAGTAAGGAATGTGTGTTTGCTGCTAAGCACTGTGCATCCGCGGCGAGGATCCAACGAGGCGGGAAGGACTGAACAGCAGCAGCTGGCGATTGATCGCACAACATATCATTCCTCCTTCTTCAATCCCAATACATTCGCTGGTATTCCTTCTTGCCTTTCCTCCACGTCCTCAATCCTCCAACAAAGTTACAAACCCCGCGTCCCGTCTTCATGGTCCCCGTTCCCCGTTTGTTCCCAGTTTCGACGGCAAAATCCCATGTTTCACACCCATCTGCCGCCGCCTCAAGTCCGTTTAAATGTCCCAGCGCGCTGTTCCCCGCGCTCCAAGCAACAAGCACCAGAACCTCCTTTACGCCTAGTCCGAAATCACCTTCATTCCACCTGACCCTCCTCCTGTCAGTTCAATTCCTGGGTCTCATAATGATATCTGGCGTCTCATCTCTCTGCCACGGTACCTTGTTCCTTCCTCATCGCCCTCGTCTTTGGCTTACAATACCAGTAATGCTCTCAAGTCAAACCTCACCCCCCTATCGATATCCCAACTTTTTTTCTCCTATCTCCGCGCCGTTCGATAATGAAATACCGAACGGACCCAAATCCAGCCATCTGTCAACGCAGGTTAATCCGCCATTGCCACGAGTCGCGTTGTCGCCTCCACCTGCGCTTGTCGGTCGGTCTGTCAATATACACGCCGTGCCTGCCTAGATTCTTGTTATCCTCTGAATCGGTTTGGAATCAGTTCCAAGTACGAGACAACCCGCGCGGATCATTCATTCAACGCGCCTCCCATAAGCATTCGTTGCCCTTCCGGTCGCTCATTGGTCTGTTCACGGGAGACTCGGCGTCGCCGACACTTTGGAACATTTACTTTGCGGATTTCCAGCTGCCGCCGCACGAGGACGACGTGCGCCTCAATGGACGCCCGGTGTCTCAGGCGGAGCAGGCCGACGATAATCTCATTATGTCGACGTCCTTCCCCGCGTTCCAAGCCAAGGTCACCATGTTCTTCGTGTGGGGCACGAACAAACGCACCTTCGTCAGCGCGAAAAAGTCCAAGTGGATGATCTTCGGGCCTCTCCCTGCCGTCATTCCTGTATTGCGCATCGGGAATCTTGTCGTCGACCTCGTGCACAAGTTTAAATATGTTGGAATTTGGTTTACTTCGATTCACGCTAACGTTTTTGCGCGTCATTACGCCTTCAAAGCGTCCAAGGCTCGCGAAGCAAGGCATCCAACTGTACATGGCGTGGGTCGACTGTTACCTTATCTCGGGGTGCGAACTCTCTCTCGATACGGCCGGCGGACTGCTCGACGACCACGTCGACGTCCAACACACTTTCCTTCGCCGCCTCCTCAGTCTGAATTCCCACTCCATGCTTGCCATCCTCTTTACGGAAACTGGTCAGACGCCGTTGCGGGTCAGGCGACTCTTGCTGGCGCTCGGTCGACTTCGGTACATGGTCATGGTTGACGCTGGACGCTCGTTCACGATGCTCTGCTCGATTCCGTCGCCCTGCTGCGCGAAGGGAAGTCCGGCTGGGCCTCCGATCTCGTGCATGCTCAGACGGCTCCCAACGCCCATCGAGGTCGAGGCGGACGACCTTCTCTCGGTGGACTCCATCACTGCCATCGAGAAGAGGGTCGTCGCTATACTCGATGATGACTTGCAGCGCGACATCGACCGGCTCGTGAAAACCCACTTGCTCCGAAATCGACTGGAGATGGGCGATGAGAAATCACTTGTCCTCGCCACTCGACGAATGCGCCATTACCCCACCATGGTTATCGTCCCTGCTCATCGCAAGGCCCTGACCGGACTGTTGCTCGGGGACCATCCTCTGAGCGTGGAGCGCCTCCGGTACGCGTTATCGAGACTCCGTTCCACGCCATCTCAGGCTGTGTAGGCTCTGCCGGGGAGCTGTCGAAGACGAGGCCCATGCCTTGTTCGACTGCGTGCTCAACAGGCGTTTGGTAAGGATCCGGGAGGAGTTCTTACAGAACCTCGCAGACTGCGACCCCGACCTACACACGTTCCACGCGCAGATTTCGAGCTATGACTTTCTACTCCGACTCGTGTCGTCGAGGAAGGCCGTCAAGGTGTTTGCTAAGTTTGTCTTCCAGGCTCTCGCTCTTTTCCAAGAGCTTCCCAGGTACTCCCCCGTTGTATTCAGGAACCCGTAGTTTTTCGCTTGTATTCTAAGTTTTGTCGTGAGATGTGTAGGGACTATCATGGCCTTATGCTACCACAGCGACCGAGCCGTTGACGACTGTAGCACACATAGGACGCGTGTATGTAGGTACAGTGCCTGCTTGTTCCTCATCGGGACACTGCAGTAATATTACCTCCTCCTCCTCCTCCTCCTCCTCCCGCTGTTTGCGTTAAATAACCACAGCCTCCAACAATCAGTCGTCGCCCTAGAGCGTATATACGACGACGCGAAGGGACGGAGAAAACCCGCACCTCATGCGTGCGCTGGCGGCGGGGTACCTATATCCAGCGAGTGTAACTATCTTTGAACGCCGCTTCGAATTGCTCGAACCAAAATAGCCTAACACAATGCCCTGGCAAGGTTTATAGATGATAGATTAGGCTCATAGGAATACGACGCGTCGGATGCCAGTACCTATTCAATCGATGAAGATACATACAGCCGAGCAGAAAGCGGAACACAAGAAACAGCAAAATGATCAGAGTTAAACATATACGATGATCATGCGAGAAGGCGATGTGTAGCCGATGATGTTGCGCTTGAAGTTTGGTTGGTTTGCGAGTTGAATTTGGTTGGTGCGCGAATTCATGCGGCGAGACAAGACGAGAGAGAGTAAAGCCGGAACGACGTTCGCGAGCGCCTCTATGGCCTCGGTGGGTTGGTGCCTCGTCGGCGGGTGTTTGGGTCCAATCGGACGGTGGTAGCGGTATCGGGTTCCGTGCGTTCGATGGGCTTGTTCTGTCCGGCGGGTATCATATTATATCGCGGGGTTCGGCGTTCGCGAGCGCCTCTTTGAGCTCGGTGGGTTCTTGGTGCCAGTGCCGTGCTGGCATCGGGTGCTTGCGAGCGTGAGTGCTCGTCGGCGTATGCGAGTTCAGACCAAGCCGGGGGTATTGAGTGCCTGCGTCGGGTGTCTACGGGCGTGGGTGCGAACGTCGAACGCCGAGAAGCGACGGGCGAGCTGCCTCGGACGACCACTACCTGAATAAATACTATATTCAGATCAGAAAATGCGAGAAAACGAAGAAACAGACTAACCAAACACAAAACCACCTTATCCAACAGCTGAAGTACCCACATGCCGCGGCGCACGAATGGGCGTCCCCAGAGCTCGTATGTACCTCTTGATTTTCGCGCTGCGGTTCTTCGGATGGTGATGCGGATGGATGGTGGTGGAGGCAGTGCCGGCTTCGTCCCGCAAACAGGTCGGGACAGCGGGGCGATGGGGTATCTGGGGAGGGAGACTGGAGTGCCCTAGCTCGCCGCAGATATGCGATGCTCGTTTTTTGTTCGTCTTGAGTTTCTCGGTGTTGATGTATTGCATGCTCAGGCGGGGGACGGTGTCGAGAGGAAGTGGGTGGCGGACGAGGATGCACGAGAGGCGAGGAGACAAGGCAGCGCCCAATTGCACGACAGCGGGGCGACACGGACTGCGAGGAGGGAGACCGAGGTCCTGGCTCGCGCCGGAGCCGCGTCTATCCGTCGAGGGGGGTCGCTTCATCTTGCGGGCAACCTAGGCCAGACTTGAGAGCGCGAACCGATTGAATTCATCGGCGAGGGCGCCGAGAGGAGGAGGGTGACGAGGGAGAGCGAAGGCGGCCAGGTAACAGGGAATAAGGCGATAGCGGGGCGAGGGGATAGTCGGACGAGGACCGGCTCGCCGAGTCCCGCCTATCCATCGTATTTATGTCGCTGAGCATCCGGCGGGTACCTGTGTGCCCATCGTACGTCGGCCAGCGACCTCGTTGTTGTCGTCGACGGTGAGGGGATGGACTGTGAATGAGGGTTAGGACGAGGGTCAAGCAGGACGGCGAAGATACTCACGAGAGCGGCACTGTTCAGAGAATCGACTTGGAAGGGGCGAACTCGAAAAGGCGCTGGGAGGAGGAGATGGTGGTGGTGTGAGTACAAGAGGGAGCTGAGAGGCTGACACTCAGTTTGCTCCAGGTATCCTGCGCAAACGCACAAAGGGCAGCCACTTTCATCAAGCCGTTGATCGCCAGCGACCCTAGGAGGAAGAAAAAGCATAGAGTTGGTCGGTGGATCATAGATGCACGGCGGAGTTCAGCGATGCCCACGACTTGCGTCCTTGTTCACCCACCGAGTCCCCAGTCAAGAGAGCGATTGGCGCATTAGTCCACGCAAAAGCTGGTGGTCCCGAGTCCTTGCAGCGTCGTGCTGGTTGTGGGTGAAGCTGAGCTGGGGATCGGCGATATTCGGCCTTGAGCTTTCACACTGAACCATCACCACAAAAGCGTTATTTCTCTCCGGCCTCCATGCCTTCGCTACCCATCGAACTGCAGCGTGAAATCGTTGAATATGCTATTCGAGCAAACCACAAAGATCGCGTGGTGAAGCTGAATCTGAGTTTGGTCGCTCACCACTTTCATTTCTGGTGGGGTTTTCTCAGTTCTGACCTTTGTTGACCGAGCGCCAGAGTCGTCCCTAACTCACAGTGACTTTCAGGGTCGACCGAATCTTTTACGAGGCGGTGGAGATAAGAAACTCCGAGCAAAGGGCCCAATTTCTCGCCTTGGTGGACTCGAAACCTGCCGGCTTTTTCACGACGACCGTCAAAGCGTTGAGCATATATGCTCCAGAGGAGGACTTTCAAGTGGATAGGCTTGTCGTCGCCTGTTCTGGCATGCAGGCTTTTGGATTCTTTGCAATCGGGCGTTCGTCTCGCACTCCCCCTCTCAGCGGCCTGTCATTGCGTCGACTCGCCATTGATACGGGTTTCGCCGAGATTATAAACAGCGCTGTTGAACCCGCTTGGTGCTCGACTCTTACCCACCTCGACGTCGGTTTCCCGTGGTTGCTGTTTGATCGACAGATGCTCAGACGACTTCCTTGCTTGACGAATATTGCGCTGCATTCCTCCTCCACGGATCGACCCCTTGCGGACGCCCTCTACACCGACTATCCAAACCTCCGGGTCTTGGTTATCTTTACACCAGATGAAGAACAGGATGCTGCAGAATATCGAGATGCATCTCACGTCGTACTGGTCAATGAGCTTAATGATCTCGAGCAGGAGTGGGACACTGGGCTCTTCTCCGACTTTTGGAGTCGCGCCGAGAATATCGTGGCTGGACGACGTAAAAGTCGAGTCGAGACCCGGCTTGAAAAGATTATTCCATGTAAAGTTCATCGCCTGGATGTCTTGTCCACGACTTCTCACCCAGTATCGACAGAGGAATCTTACCGGATACACGACCCATCCGATGAACCTCGCACACATTGTAGTTGTAAAATTTGTTCGAGGCCGTCACATTGCGCCTCCTTCGATTCCATCGTCTGCATGGCAATGAGCTCAAACCAGACCCACACGACACAAGGTTAGAATCGGACGGAACAAGAAACCTGCTTCGACTCGGGCATATGTACTACCGTTGACAACAAGAGATTGCTAGCATTGACCCAATTCCGAGAGCGACACGAAAAGACAAAGAGAATCATACACGCGGCAAGTCAAGATCGGCACTTTATTTCCGTCTGGTGAGCCGGACAGGAACTCTGCCCACGCCGAGGGTCATGAGCGTCACACCCTTCATAACTCGCGCGCGCCACTGGGCCCGCGTTTCGCCGGGGTTAAGGACGATATGCAGCTGCCAGTCGAGGAGCAAGTTGCTTAGGAAGGCAATGGCCTCAGTTTGAGCGAATCGGCGGCCGATGCCTAGACAGACGGTTGGTCCGTGAAGGGAGGAAAGGAGAAGGAAGCACTTACACACACGGGGACCCATGGAAAACATGGTCATGTCACTCTCGGACGCGTTGTACCACCTCGACGGTCTAAATTCCTCGGGGTTTGGAAAATACTTGGCGTTGTAATCTATCGGTTCGTCAGCGCTTGAAACGAGGCAGTTGGACAGACATACGAAGCCCGACAGTATCTACCATGATTCGGGTACCGGGCTCTAGGATAATCTGGCCGCCGTGCCCATCTTCTTCGTCGGTTTTCAGCACGACGGTCTCAGTTGTGTCTCTAATCATCAGAAAGCCAGCAGCTGCAAAGCATTGCGTCAAGATAGAGAGCGAAAGTGAGAGATGGCAACTCACGGAAAAGTCGGGCACCCTCCAAGAAAGAAGCCTGGACCTTGACGAGTTTCGGGATGTCCGCGAAGCTCTAGGGAAGGTGAGCGAGAACGGAATCATATCTCGGGCTATACTGACGAGTTTCCCGTCCTTGGCGACCCCGCAGATCTCCTGGTAGACCTCTTCTTGGATGTCTTCGTACAGCGCAAGGAACCCCATAGTTGCGTCGAGGGCCTTGGCCGTAGTTTCTAATACGCGAAATGTAGCTTTCAGATATGATAGTTGAAAGAAACATACCGTGACCCGCGAAAAGCATGAAGAAGGTGTTGCCGCTCTGTTGGAATTGAACTTGAAGCTAAAGTGATTTATATGATACGACCCACCAGTTCGTCGTCAGTCATTTTCAACTTACCCTCTCCTTCACTTGCGCGTAACATGACTCGGAAGAGATCATGGCGACCACTGTTTGCTTCTGCTCCAGCGGATAGCTCCTCTCGCCGCGTTTTGATCAGGTTCTGCATGAACACCGCTAGAGATGAATACGCTGCTTCAACATTGTGCAGACTAGTAAGAACGCCGGTCAGATTTTGATATCGACAGGGCCGGCAGGTGAACCTTTTGATAGGAAGCTTGTACATCCACCGAGGCGTTATAAGGCGGACAATGGAGTGGCGGGAGACAACGGAGAGCGCCTCTCCGAAGGGAATAGCCGTTGTCTTGTCCTCCGTCTGCCACGCTATGTGTGTGCCGAAACCACATCGCGATATGAGTAGCAGCGCAAGCTGGCTTGATGTCAGACAAATGTCGACGCATTGAAGGGAGGATAGAACCTTTGTGGTGATATCGGTGGTGGCAGCAAGCATCAGCTCTGCCTTGCCCGTCCAGCACTCAACCTGCATCATTTCGCGGTAAAGACTCTCAGTCTCGTTCCAGACCATCTCGTAGCTATGTCCAAACATCAGAGATGCTCAAATTTGCAAGGAATAAATCGTCACGTCTCTGGTCCAAAGGCGGGATTCATGATGCGGCGGTGGCGACTCCATTCCGTCCCTTCCTCGGCAAAAATGTTTCGACCCCACAGTCTGTGGTGCGCAAGGATCAGTGATCAAGAACGTCTCGCGAGAAGCAACTCACAGCGTCAGAAGCGTCGTCTCTAGTGGTTTTTCGAACTGGCCCTTTACAGAGAGCACTTGACGCGCTACCTCCATTGACCGAGTGCAGATCGAGGGGCGGCCACCCAAGTAAGGTAAAACTGACATGGTATGAACACCACACTTGTTGTAAACTATGGGGCATCAATAACGAGGACCACGAGGGACGATAATTTACCTGTGTTTCTCCAGTTCCACTGCCAACTGAGGCCTGGGTTGATCGGAGACGTAGGAAGGAGCGACCCGAAGAGCGAAACTGGGGTTACAAGAGACCGAAGGCCAGGTAGGTTGGCCAGTTTCTGCGATCGTTCAGTGATGATATGGGTACCAAGTACAACGACGTACTCGTGCGTTTGACCTGAACTCGAGCACCTTTCGGGCGACGAGGACGGCGAGGGCGCCGACTATGTATTTCCAGATTGCCATAGTGAGAAACGGCGAGAAGAAGAATTGAGAACGGCCCCACCACTTTCACCGCCATTAAGTACTGACGCCCGGCTCGAAATGAAGGAGGGTCATCAAGAAGGGAAAGTTGTGGTTTGGCTGTTGGTTCCGGTGTTCTATCGGCAGGTCTTCCCAAACTAGTAATGCCGCTGCGAAATGGTTCCACGGAGGCTGGCAGCGGCTGGTTCGCTTCACCCTGCTTTACTACAACCGTCAACGATTCTTGCAATTTGTTCGAAGTTCCCTGAGCAGACACCGTTCCTCGCGCGACAAAGGCAAGCAGTTTGGGCAACATGGGGGACGAGAATGCCCAGTGTTGCGACCGTATCACGGTGATCGCCGTTGGAGCAATAAATAGATTCAAGAGTTGGGATAGGGAATCGGCTTGGAGGAGGAGGAAGTATTGTGGTGTCATCCTTTACCGCCGTGCATGCAAGTATGACAGCGATACGAAGCAACAGGTTGAAAGGGAGGTAGCGAACGCATTCTATAATAATGGTACATACAACTTGAAGATATTGGACGATCTTTCGTCGAGTCGCAGTATGGAGGACTAGGTGCCGTCAGAAACGAGAAGGGCGGATATAGATAGGCTCACCCTACGATTTTGTCCGTGCTTTCACAAGTCCACGCTGATTTTGAGGCAGGAAATCGAACTGACCGCATGTTGCGAAAGAAATATGGCGGAGGTCGACGTCGTCGTTACCTTGCGAGGTAAGATGATCAGCGGGATCCCTGCTTGATGAACATATCCACTCACCTTGCTCACGACCCCAGCCCGACAGAAAGTGTGCAGTCAGAAACGGAAGTCGAAAATGAGAAAGGACACATTTACCTTTTTCCATGAGTGTTCCAAGCACGCCTCCTTGAAGCCCCGTCGTCGTTCCAAAGACTATCACACCATCCCCATCCGAGACTGCGAAGGAATTCAAATCACTTCACGCCCAGCACCAACGACGGGGAATCGGCCCCAGCAAACCACGTCCTGCATGCATTTCCGCCTGCCCAGCTCCGGCTTCTCCCGCGACTCCGTGAGGAAATCCAGCATTAGCACGGTAAGACAGTGGCCACACAGCGGTGTCGAGGTGCTCGTTGATACCGGTACACGAAGCGCAGGAACCCCAACGAGCCTATCTGCCCAAAGAAACACTTACCTGCGCGGCCCAAGACGGGGGACGTACCTTGAGGGAGAACATGGGAGTAAGAGACAAGCCGCACAAACCCTGAAAGTGGCTGACGGTAAGGTATTTATAGCGGTGGAGCCAAACAACGCCAATCTGACGCGTCGCGTGAACGGCGTCGGGGACGACGTCGAAGAGGTGCTGCTGAATATTCAAGCAGCAGTGATGCAGCGATGGAGCGAAGTGGGGAAATAGTCTCGTGCCAGCCTATCCCGACATCCCACTCACGACAGGGTTCCCAAATTGGGATGTCGGGATAGGCTGGCACGAGACTAGTGGGGAAAGGGCAAGCTTGAAGTAGCGATGCCTCCGTCGGGTCAATTGATGATACAGCTCCCGTCGCCGGGAAGATCCACGTCAACGACCACCAGCTCAACCGATGAGCACAATACTAGCACAATAGCGTGTATTTGCTACGCCGTTTCCGCGACTTTTTTTTCAGTGAGACTCGCCTGAGATTTTGCGAACACTTGCGCCCCACTCAGCTCCACAGGTTGAGTTTTTGAAAATTGCCTCTCTTTGGGCCAATAACTTCCCCTGCTGGTTGTCATATTGCGCGGAAATTGCGCCCACACACCTCTCTTCGACGCCGTCTGCCTCCTTCAACCCGCAAATCCCGACGAACGCGCCAAGACGCGCCATGTTGAACACATCCGGAGCTCCACTGCGCTTGCCGAGGTTGCATCAATTCTGCGAGATACGCTCATCATTTTCTGAGATCTCGCAGAATCCGTTCAAAAAATGCCAGCAAATACACTCTAATCCTTGCACCATCTCGCACGTCGCGTACAAGCAGACCTCTTCAGGCAGTCTTCGAATGCTATCATGGACTGGGCTCTCTGTTACTGGAGGACCGGGAGGTGGAGGGCAGGACGTCGACTGAATAAACCCTCTCAATGCAATGAAAGCGGCTCGGGGTTGAGCGCAGAGCAAGGCTGGCACTCTCAAGTCCTGCAAATATGACACGCAATGAACTGGGCTTGAATCTTCCAAACCTCGCCACGTGCAACAGAAATCTCGTTTCTCGCCGCAACAGTGTACTATGAAGTCTCCCCGCCACCCCGCTCTCTCCGCAGCATCCCTCACGTTCGTCAACAAGCTCGCTCAGGCAGGCTCGCGACGCAGCGCTGTCCATTCCTGTCTTCTCGCCTTTGGCACCGCACTCTCCAGCCCGCCCCCAAAACTTCGTTGTGTACCCACTATCGCCCAGCGCGTTCTTCGAGACTCGAACCCCGCCGAACTCTCATCCCACGCTTTCCGCGGCAGCGGCGCCTTCCGCTCCATCGGCGCCCACTTGATTCGTCAGGCCGTCCCCCACCCCCTCAATGACCAGTTTTGCATAACAGTACGTCCTGCAGCTAGTTCCAAAGGCAGCGTACCTCATGTCCTTTAGGCGCTACGCGACTACCTACAAAGCGAGCACGGCATCGGTCGCGTAATGGCTTCTTTGGCGCCTGAGGTTGGCATCGACCCGCAGAAATTCCTCATCGTGCTGGGCGTCTTACGAGGGGTCTCGCGGGCAGTCTGCAGAAGCTGGTTGCGCCTGGTCATCCAACATGCCTTGTCAGCACTCACAGACGAAGCCAATAAGATCTTGGCTGCCTCGTAAATTTCTTTTTCGCCTATGAGAGCCGCGCTAATCTAAGCGCTCTGCCCACAGGCCCCGCCCCCGCAAACAGCACGCTGCGTCCACCGGCCCTACCCCTGAATTGCTTGCCCGCATCGAAAACATGCACGCGTCTGGTGTATCCAGTCTACCCCGTGACGCGAAGAAGACCGCGTAAGCTCTTCGTCTCTTTCTTGTTTCCCTTGTTCTAACACGCAGAAAGGCAATATCGCCGTCAATTGCTGGCTCGCATGCGCCCCGCTTTCCCGCTAGAGAACATCACAAATGTCGAGAATAGAGCCACTTCCTAATTTCACAGTTCATGTCTTTTCTCCAGTATATTCTACTACATCTACTATACCCACGTATCTATTCCAGTGTACCCTATATGTACCAGCCGCGATATTACTTGTCTCTGAATTTATTCCACCCTGAAAGCGCAAACGAGCGCTCACCGTGACGCGCACTAGACTTTGGCCAGAATATCTGCCAGATGATATGTGGCAGATAGCCAGTGTATAAGCCGGGTATTGGCGGATCATACACGGGATATCTGCCGCGGCAGATATCTCGCCGAATGTCGCTGTATTCCCGAGATATTAGCCACCTATTGGCAACATATAAACGGCAGCGTATATCTCGCCGATATCCACAGCTTTCCACCGATCAGATAGCAAAAAACCGATTATATTCATTTCGACTACACAAGGGACGACGGGTATATACACTAACACCCACAAGTAATCCGACAGTGGGCAGAGCGAAAGAAGAAAAGCACGCCCACAACCTTGGCGCACAAGGATAACACGAACCCAAGCAGCGTCCGACCCCAATCGCCACACGTATGCGCGTCGAGTAGCATCCGACCCCCAATCGTCGCACGTACGCGCGGCGAGTAGCATCCCTATCGGCGCGCCGTCGGGCCTCGAGTTGGCGTCATTAGTCTTACTTGTGGAGAAGGAAGGGAGCGACCCCATGCACCGCGTCAATAGCTGTCCCCGGGCAGCGCACATCAGACGCTGAGCGGGTGCGCGCCCGCGGGCCCGCCCATCGCCGCCAGTGGGATGTGGATCTACCATAGTAAGTCAGCTTTGGGGAAAGGGGATGCGTGCAGGGTGGGAGTGGAACGCACGAGGACCGTGCTGCCTTCGCGGAGCTCGACGGGCGACGACGACGCGCCAGCCGATGGGTGGAAGAGGAGGATCGCGCGGTAGGCCGCGATGGAGGAAAGGAAGCCAAAAAAAGAAGCGGACGCACCGCCGGATGTAGTGGGACCTTGATCGACCCGACTCGCCACGCCACGGACACCCTATCCTCACAGCGACCGCACTATGCCGCAGCCAGATCTGACAAGCATGGACTCCGGTACACTCTGGAGGGCGAGCGTCAGACACAACAAGAACACGGGGATGAAACAGATGTGGAAGCGAAGGACACCGTCGGCAGGTGAGGTGACGACGACTCGGATTGTCGGAGAAGCGATAAATATGTGATGTACGCCGAGGAGGATGGTGCAGAGGAAATAGTGGTCGTCCAAGTAGCAGCACATCGAAAATGACTTTGTTGAAAGAGACGTACCAAATGAGGTCTGGGGAAGGCGGGCTCTTGTCCTTGAATAAGTACATACTGCGGGTAAAGATATCAACGTCACTTAGCAGGGTATTGGACGCTCAACGGCTTGAGACTGTATATGCGGGAACGGGTCGTTGAAGCCTTCTCGAGCATGCCTGCATTTGTCCGTGCGTCCACGTGAGCTCAGTGAAGAGTGCGATTATGGAGGCATTGAGGAATTAACCAGAGGGAATGTGGGCGGCGGGCGTTGTGGGCGTTGTGGGAGGTCGTGGTGGGAGGGAGGAAGCGAGGAAGGATGATGAGTCACTGACGTGCCCGGCCTTCGCCGCCGAGCGCTTCCGAGCCGCTCAGCTTTTTTTCCTTGCAAGTCCAACCTGAATATAAACTGTTTGTTCAACAGTTTATACGCGGGAGATATATGGTGTATTCCCTAGCCGCAAAAACATGGCTTATACGCCAAGTATACGCCGAATATTGGTGGCTTAATATTTGCCCCAAAGTCTAGTGGCGTGACCTGCTGTCTTTCTTTCTTCTTTTCCCGCCGCAAACTCTGTCTCTCTAGATCTCGTCGCAAAACAGCCCGTGCATAAGACAGTCAGAGCCAGAGCAACAATCTATCTCTATGCCTCGCCTCCACCTCGAAAATGAACATCAAAAGCGTCGGACAACTTAACTTGAAGCCACGCAAGGCGCCAACTTGAAGATGGCTAGACCGTCTCTGGAAAGCTGCTTTGCTTCCAAGACCGTAACTGGAATCAAACGTTGTGGGCTGCACCAGGAGCCGCAAAGCTGTTATTCAGGGGCTGGGCTCATCAAAACTCTCTCACTTCCCTCCGGCTTTTACCCAACCTCGCCAGGTAGATTCCCGCCCTGCTTATTGTCGTACCCGTCGCTGAGGCAAGTCTTAGGATGCGCGCAGTGCCCAGATGCGTTCAAGACGCTATAAATCTTCTCTGCCTCGACCCGTCATACCTACCCCATCTCCCCGCCCTGCTGGCTGCTGCCTACGCCCGGATGAAGGCGTCCTCACTTGAAATCGGCGCTTCGGAAACAGAGGGCGACGGCGTTATTTTCGAATTCTTGTCTGAACATCTCGTCAAGAAATTTCCTCACGACGAGGACCTCCGGGCGGTTCGTACATTCTCAGTCAATGGTGCATGTGGCTTATTTCCTGCAGATCCTCCGGCAGGCGCTCTCGACCAATGAAACCTTTCGTTTTCTCTTCTTCAGCATTGGCCTCATCACGACCGATCCATTCATCCCCTCAAAGACGCCGGGCGACGCCTTTGAAATCTTTGTCGCTGCTTTCGAGCACGTTCTCACCGACCCAGAACGGCGCCAGCTCATGGACTGGGTCGATGCGGTGTTTGGACCCTTGGCGGTCGCCGGGGCAGGGGCATATCTGCAGTGGCGTTCTTTGAGGTGCGTGGAAACAGTATATTGTTGGCCAAGTCTTCACATAGCTTACTTCCGGTCCTTTAGCCACACGACCACACCCGCAAAGAGGTTGTCGAGTCGTCCCAAGGATAAGCGTTCGTCGTCGATATCTTTATATATTTCTTCCCTATCTGACGGATTCTGCTCAATTTAGCGAAGAAGAGCGGCAAGCGCAAGCCGACCTTCAACGCGCAGATAAGGAGGTCTGCCCGCAAGCACCATGCTTGAACCTTGTTTCTCGCTGTATGGGCGCTTTTCGTTACCATCCGAAACCTTTTCGCCGGCACCTTCCTAGACGTTCCTTGCTGGCGGGACGCGGGTGTGCACGCTAGGTCGCTAGGTCTATTGTTTCATTCCGGATTCATTCGTCGTTCTAACATGTTACGTAGAGAACTACACAAACTATATATCTCAATTTATTTACACTATTTAGGCGAAACTTGAGACTGGTGAACATCCTATGGGTAGTTAGAAGCAGCAGCAACTGTAATACATTCACCTTGTTCGCGACCGCAGTGCGACAGAAAATGTTTGGAAAATGTGCAGTCAGGAATCAAGTCGAAAAGGGAGAAGGACGTATTTACCTTTTTCCATGAGTGTTCCAAGCACGCCTCCTTGAAGCCCCGTCGTCGTTCCAAAGACTATCACACCATCCCCATCCGAGACTGTGAAGGAATCCAAATCACTTCACGCCCAGCACCAACGACGGGGAATCGGCCCCAGCAAACCACGTCCTGCATGTATTTCCGCCTGCCCAGCTCCGGCTTCTCCCGCGACTCCGTGAGGAAATCCAGCATTAGCACGGTAAGACAGTGGCCACACAGCGGTGTCGAGGTGCTCGTTGATACCGGTACACGAAGCGCAGGAACCCCAACGAGCCTATCTGCCCAAAGAAACACCCACCTGCGCGGCCCAAGACGGGGGACGTACCTTGAGGGGAGAACATGGGAGTAAGAGACAAGCCGCACAAACCCTGAAAGTGGCTGACGGTAAGGTATTTATAGCGGTGGAGCCAAACAACGCCAATCTGACGCGTCGCGTCGCGTATGGTCGAGCTTGCCTCTAGATCAAGTTCCGGCATTCTTGACACACTTCAGCATCTCGAGGCGTCAATTCCAAATCGTGTGATACGCGCCCAAGAATCGCGATGGTCGATGCGTCGTACATAAGTAAGGGAGATCGAAAGACTGAAGCGGCTGAAAATATGAGTATTGAATACATTCCACGCCTGTGTTACCTACCCATAATACGGCTAGAAGTAGTTCGAGCCCGTAGAATTGAGGCCTTGTGAACAGTATTCTTTGAGCGTCTTCTGAAACTCGGGAGTGAACCCGACGAATCCTTCTGTAACGTACTCCCAATCCTCATTCCAGTACTGTATATGCCTCAGCCGGGTGACAGCAGGAGGGGATGGCATCGCCAGTCGCTCTTCGTCGGACCACCAGCGAGACCTGACCATTTGCCCAAAGCTCTCCTCCTCAAAGTGTTCACCGACGTCCACCAGGAGCAAGTTTTCGAGCTTGGGCACCAATGGCGTGGTGTCTGGGCCATAATAGCGGAGGGCCGTGAAAAACGCATCGTCGACGTCGGTGTCGGTGAGCTCTAATTCTGTGAGGTTCGGCACGTGGTAGAGGATGTCTGGTACGTCCTCCACCTCGACACAATACCCAAGCCGTAAACACTGCACACTCGGTGTTCGCGTAAGGAAGAATGTCAAGTAAGGAGCGAGCCAAGGGATAAAGGTGTCGTCGGGATCGACGGATCGGCAGAGTTCGAGCGAGAGATCAAGTGTTTCCAGGGCTGGAAGCTTGAAGCGACGCAGGAATGGGCCCAGGTGTGCACCTGTTGCCCATATACGACTGTGTAGTTTCAGCTCAACAAGGTGCGCGAGCAGCGTCGACCTTGCGACGTGGGACTCGTCGGATAGTTCGGACTCTGTCCACTGCATTGTGTTAATATAGCCAGAGACGAGGTTCGTGCACATCGCCAGCGCGTCAAAACACAGCTGGGGCGAGTCATATGTCAACGACAGTCGAGTGAGCTGCGCCCAGGGCATGGAGAGGACATTTGAGGTCGCGAGCGGTACACGAAGTGAAACGTCACGGAGGCGAGGCGCGGACAGGAAGACGTCCAGTTCCGAGCCATTCCAGGTCTCTGGTTCAGTCCAATAGAGCCGTAAAGTTTCCAGGTTGTCAAGC